>CM034155.1:640407823-640615323 GCA_019776745.2 Taxus chinensis | reverse complement strand
TTGATAATAACAAACATTTCTAGGTAGGCAAAAATACCAAGAAGTTATAGATCTAGAAACCAAGAAGGTACAACACCATATAGAAGGTTCAATACCATAAAAACAATCATAGAAGAAGTGTATTGTCTTGTCATAGATCAAATTCTAGTCACAATTTTCAGAATGAATCATCATCAAACTAAAGTCTTCCTTTTTCATAAGTGTAACCTCCCAAGAATTCTAAGAATCATTTTTAATTAGATAAGTACACTCATATCCTTATGTTTTAAAGATTTTAACATATTGTTTAAAAGTTGAATCAATTGTTCTGATATTTTATGATTAATGTTGGAAGATACTTAATCAAAATAATCCCTTGTATCTTCCCTTACATCCTTTAGCATACATAATTCACTAATAATTAGATTTCACATAATCTAATGAGGGTGTAAATAGTAAATGAGTACACAGAATGTGTGGGGAGATCATAAAACCATTGTATTGAAAATTCCTTAAGACTTTTATGGAATATCTTGGTGAGAAAGATGTCCTAAGAGGTGTAGTCAAAACCAACCATATGAAATGAATTAAGATGTTTGGTGGGATCCCCTTTTCCATCACAGATAGGGAGTTTATGAACAACAATAGAAATAGGTACAGTGTAAGGAACCACTATTATTGCAAGTGTATTTTGAAGTAACTGTGTAGAATCCATAGAATGCACCTTGTTATAATTGCAAGATTTGGGATTGTAAAGTATGAAAAATGGTTTTGATAGTTTTCTTGCTAGATGAAGAAGTGTGTGAACTGTTAAGAGTGGAAATAGGACATGTAGTAACAACAATGGTTATAGGAAGTGGCGTAAAGACATTTTACATTGATATATTAGGTTCCCCTAAGGATGCATGCACCATAGATGCAGGAATAACATATTTTCCTATGTGAGACAATGAAGCATGCTTAAGTTGATATCTTGTAGCATATGGAATAATATCAATATTAACATGATTATCTTATATGAAGTGTATAAGGTGTTGTGACTCATCTTTGGGTAGATCATGAGAGAGAGTATAATGGTTATTATTAGAACCTTCACCTTATAGAGGATCAACATTAATAATGAAGATGACATTAGCAAAGATATCATAAGTAGAAGATAGAAAATATATTAGGAACCTCATTTAAAGGAGTAAAAAAGGATGAGAAAAGGGATTTCCTTTGTAACCCCAAGTATCAATATGTAGTCCTACAAGATTGATGAAAATTTCATATAATATTGGAAAAATGACATGCTAAGGTGGAATAAGAATATAGATACAACACCAAAATAAAATAGGAAGAACATAGAAAATATCAAATCATGATTTGGATTCAAGAAAATGTTTATACCCATATTATATTATGTGAAATTTAAGAATTAGTGAATTAAGTACATTTCATTGTTGTTGAGAAGGAGACAGAGAAAGAGATGTTGGGGAAGATTTTGAATAAATTTTTAAACAAGGATGGGTGAGAAATATCCTCTGCAAGATCCCAAGTCACTAGAATGATCCAGATCTCTCATGACAGTTGTAGATTGGGGACCACGTGGGCAGATGTTGTAATAGGAAAAATCCCAGAACCACATAAAAGAAAAGAGGGATCAGGAATTGAGAAAGGGAAAGAGAAGGTCACATAATTCTAAGGAAATGATGGCAACCTGCATTTTAATATTCTTGACTCAGTCATCAAGGAATCCATCGAAATGTATGTGGGATCCCTTATTAGAAAGTTACTTGGAGACCATCCTAACATTTACTCAATCAGACGTTGGGATTAGTGTAAATGGGACATTAAATGGCACATGGAAATATCTCTAATGACCAGAGGGTTTTTTTATTAACTTTAATCTAAAATAAGACTAGACAAAGGTCTATCTAGGCGGACCCTGAATTCTTGGAAACATGGGTCTTTATTTTAAGAAATGGTCTCCTGGGTTTGACATGGAGAAGGAAAATACGAAATATATGCCCATTTGGGCCAGACTTCCTGAGCTTCCCCTCGAATAATGGAATGAGGAAGTCCTTACTAGTGTTACAAAATCAGTCGAAACTCTCATCTGATTCGATGGAGGCACCAAGGCCAAATCTAGACTAAATGCAGGTAGGTCCTAAATCACTATTAATGAGAACTAGATTCTACTGAGCTATATAAATCTACATTCTTCACTTGGGATGAGGAAACAAAAGGTAGAATTTTGAGGATTTCATAATGACTATAAGAATTTTTCTAAGCTAGGCCATAAATCTTGTAAAAATACAAAATATGTGGAACACAAACACTCTTCCAAGGGAAAACATATGATGCAAAAACCAAAAAAAATTGGAGAAAGTTCAAGAGGAGGAAAGGAGGATTTTGTAAAAAAATGCCTCACTTGGCTGCCTAAAACCCCTCTCAAGGGGCAAGAAAGAGAAATCCCAAAATCTGAATCGACCAATCTAGTGAAGTTGAATCCAGAAAAGGTCCATGAGTAAGCTATTGAGTTATATGTTATGGAAAAAATAATGAGGCTTTTTCTATTTGAAGGAATCCTACCCATATCGATGATCAGAAGAAACCTGATAAGGTAGGACCCTTAGAAGGAAAAAATACTCCACATGCCATGCAAATGTGTTTGGATCCACAACTAAATGGTGATCAAATAATCTTGGAGATCCAAATCCCTATAAAACTTTGGGAAGACAAAAAAGTAAGAAAAACCCCTACTCCTCTTAGTACAAATTCTGAAAATAAAAAAGAGTCTAGAGATAGACTTGAAGAAGGGGAAATTTCTTAATATGGAGAGTAAAGCACATAAAAAATCACTGCATGGAAAATCAACAACTTACCTTCCAAAATTCGACTCAAAAGGGACTTAATCGCTCGCCAGGAAAGGCTCATAAAGAAGAGGAGGATATCCCATCTGCGATGCAAGGAAAGGATAATGTTGATCTAAATAAAGAAGTTATCTCTCCTAAACCTCTTTTCACAAATCCTAAGATTTCTATTGATAAATTTAAAGAGAAATAGGATCTAGGGGCATCCTCTTCTCATGTAAAAACTTTTAGAGAAACTACAAATGTGAGAGCTAACAAACAAAAATGTAGCACCACACTAGGAGAACAAAGAAAAAGAGTAATAAAAAAAGACTTTGCTCAAGGGACTCAGCTTACATTGGATTCCAATAATCCAAAGAAGACTCTATTAAAATCTAAATGAAAGGGATCTCCTGCAATGTCAGAGGCCTGCATGGAACTCATAAGCAAAGGAATTTAATTTTTTATAGAAAAACCAACAGGCCTAAGTTGTTAGCTATACAAGAAACCAAGCTTCAATATGATTCAATGAAGAATGTCAAAAATTATTTAAGGAAAATGTCAGATTTCCATTGTGTCAGTTCTAATGGTTCCTCAAGAGGATTAGAAACTTTTTGGGATAATAATCACTTAAAATTAATATTCATTTACGAGTCCAAGAATCATTTGGCTCCCCTTTTCTCTTCAGTAAGTAATCCAAATGATCTTTAGATTTTCTCTAATATCTATGAACCTAATAGTATCATTGGTAGGAAGAAGCTCTCGTTTGAGCTTATGCTCTGATTACAAATTTTTGATTATGGGAGATTTTAACACTCATTTATCACCCCATGAAAAGAAAGGTGGAAGGATGAACTTTAACAATGGTATGGATGATATTGTTGATCTCCTAAGAGATATAATTCTTATGGGTATATAACTGGAAGGAGCCAAGTTCACTTGGAAACACAGACACATGGGGGATGATTTGATTCAGGTCAAGATAGATATAGCTCTAATTTCTGCTGATTGAACTCTCACTCAAGACTTTAGACTCTTTACTCTGCCTAAAACCAGGTCGGATCACAATCCCATTGTTCTTCACTTCCTAGAGAAAGAGAAAGATGGAAATTACCCTTTTCACTTTAAGAAGATGTGGATGGACCATCTTGACCTCTTCAAGATAATTAAAGAGTGGTGGAATATTCATATGACCAGTTCTTCTATGTTCATTATGGTTCAAAATCTTAAAAACATAAAATAGTAAATTAAAATCTCGAATAAGAATGTTTTTGGAAACATCTTTGAGAGATAAAAGAAATTCGGGAGGATTTGACCAATCTCGAAAAAAAATCACTGAAGAAGGGATGGATATCAATTACTATTACTTGGAAAAAAATATGCTAGCTGAATACCACATTGTTACTGATCAAGAGGAGACCTTGTGGAGAAAAAAACCAAGAGACTTATGGCTAAAAGAAGGGGATCACAATACCAAATATTTCTACTTGACAAATATTCATCATAGAAATCATAACAGAATCAATGAAATCGCTACCAGAAATGGGGATACCAGCAATGACTCTTCTACTATTATGGAGAAGCAATTATGTTTTACTAAAAATTCCTTTGTAGGGATCATAGCCAGGGAGGGGAGAAAAAATTAGATGATTTCATCAGTGACATCCCCAATAATATTGTTGAATCCATCACCTTTAATAAATGTACTAAAAAAGTAACTATGGAGGAGCTAAAAAAGAATATTTTTTCCATGGAGGAAGATAAATCTCCTAGACCTAATGGTTTTCTAGCAAGCTTTTACCAAAAATAATGGGAAATATGCAAATATGACCTTCTTAAAGTGACAAATGAATTCTTCAGAATAGGAAGATTGCTAAAAGAGATAAATAGCACATTCATTGTCCTTATTCCTAAGAAGAAAGGAGCCTCTAACTTCAAAGAATTTATGTCAATAAGCCTAGCTAATGTCCTTTACAAATTCTTCACCAAATTATCTCCACTAAGATTCAACCTCTTCTTCTGAGGCTCATTTCTTAGCAGTAGGGGGATTCATACATGGAAGATTTATTCAAGATGGTGTTATACTTGTTCACGACACCGTGTATTCCATGAAGAAGGTAAAGAAAAAATGCATGGTAGTTAAGTTAGATATGAATAAAGCTTTCAACAGAGTCTCATGGGATTTCCTAGACAAGATTCTTGAAAAATTTGTCTCTACCAATCAGTTTAGGAAGATCATTTCCAGCTGCATATCCTCTCCTATGTTTTTGGTGCTTGTCAATGGGTCTCCTACAGGTTTATTCAAGAGAAGAAAAGGGATAAGACATGGGGATCCTATGTGTCCTCTTATTTTTATTTTGATGGCTGCAATTTTGAGTAAGAGAGTGGCCAATGTTTTCCACTTGAGAGAGATTAAGAGTTTTAATCAATCATCTTTGAATCTCAAAGTGGATAATAAAAAATTCATAGATGACAAAATTTTCATTCTCATGGCTTCAGTGGTGGAAGTCAAAATTTTGAAAGCTATCCTTTTGGAATATGAAGTGTCAGGATAATTAATTAATTTTGACAAGAGCTCTCTCTACTTCCTTCATACTCTTGTTTCTAGGTAGAAGAAAATCTCATACATCCTTAGATGAAACACAAGCTCTCTTCCATATACCTACCTTAGCATGCCCCTTTTCCATGGAAAAATCCCAAATGAGGTATGGAACAATCTTATTGATAGGTTTCAAACAAAATTAGCTACTTAGAAAGGAGATGTCCTTTCCTAGGCTGGAAAATGCATCCTTATCAACAATACCTTCCACAACCTCCCCATATATTTAATGCCCCTTTTTCAGATTCCCCAGGGAGATTATTGAAAGAATTAAGAAAATTCAAAAATGATTTCTTCAGAGGGGTGTTAAAGAACAACACATGTTTCATCTCATTGCATGGGATAAATTATGTCAGCCCAATAAACATGGTGGACTTGGCATAATTTTTTTTCTTCAGAATATGAACAAAGCTATAGTTTCTAAAATGGGATGGAGATTATTGAAAGAGGGTCTCCCTTGGACTAGGATTGTTAGAGTCAAATATTTAGAAAATACTAGAACCAATGGATCGCTTCACCAGGAGGATTTTCCATTAGGGTCTCAATTATGGAATTCCCTTGTTAACTCCAGACATTTACTGATCAAAGGCAGTAAGTGGAACTTGGGCAATGGTAAGGAAATCTATTTTTGGGAAGATAAATGGTTATCTAAGTCTTTGCTTAAAAATAGAGATGAATGGTCTTAGTTGATCGATCCTTACTCCAAATTTATTAGAAAAATGTTTAAGGATTATATCAAAATCAATCCTGAAGGTATAAGTTATATGCAACTACCTATCTTAGATCAGATCCTCAATTAAGATACCAAGAACCTGTAACTCTCCCTCAATGCTTATCATATTGAGGTTGGAGATACTGATGATGAGCTTATCTGGGAAGAATTCATAGATGGGTCCTAGTCTGTCAAAAGTGGTTATAATCTTCTTTCTAATATCTTTCCCTCCTCTATTGAGTGGAGTAAGGTCTAGTTTAAAGAGTTGACTCCAAAAATCAACATTTTTCTTTGGCTTTGCATTCAAAATAGAATCCTAAATATTGATAACTAGATAAAAAGAGGACAAAACATTACCAACAAGTGTAATTTGTGCAAGAAATTTTAGGAATCATTTAATCATATATACCTTCAATACAGTTATGTTGTTGATGTTTGGAACAATTTCTTCACTTTTATGGGGGTTAATTGGATCCTTTCAGACAACCTTCTCTCTTCCTGGAAATAATGGTATCTTCCCTTCAAGAACATGATAGTAAAAAGGATTTGATTATTTTACTTCCCCCATATCATCTGGATTATCTGGAAAGAAAAAAACAATATTACCTTTAACAAATAAAAACCCTCCATTTGCAGGTTATTTAATCAGCTCCTTGAAGGCATCAAACAAGAAATTTCCAGATTCAAACCTAAGAAGAACTTAAATTAGAAAAGGAGACTGATATTATTAAGAAGTGGAACATCTCTAGTGTTATTAGTGCTATAGCCCCCCTCAAGATTGATAGGTCTCTAGTTTCATGGATTCCTCCTCATGTTGGCTTTTGCAAACTTAATTTAGATGGTGCATCCAAGGGAAATCATGGGACCTCAGGGGGTGGAAGATGTATCAGAGGGGAAGGAGGACATATTATTGTTGCCTATGTAGGACCAATGATAATTAATACAAATCACTATTTAGAACCCTTGGCTTCTCTCCAGGGAATCAAACTGGCTTGTTCCCTCAAATTTTAGAACATTATTATTGAGGAAGACTCATTGAACATTATAAATTGTCTCAGAGGCTCAAATCAAGTAAGTTGGACCAGTAAAATTTTTATTGGTGATGTCCTTCATTTAACTAAGTCCCTTTCTAGTTGCACCTTTATACATACTTATAGGGAGGGTAATAAACTAACAAAATACTTAGCCAACTTGGGAGTACTTGCCAATGATTTCAAAACTTGGAATCATGCCATCTTCTTACCTCACAATGTCTAATAAATAATTAATAAGGAGAGAAGATAAAAATCATGGGGTGAACATTGGATATTGGAGGTATTTTATCATTATTGTCTACACCACCTTCACTCACTTCAATGTTTTGAATTTAGCTCTTGGTGCTTCTAGGGTTTTCTCTTCCGCCATGGGAGGGGAAATTTGTAGAGTAGAACCGATTCAAAATACTCAATGGAGGGAGGAAAAAAAGGTGTGAGAGATTCTAAAGAAAGGTGGTTTTAACCACTTTGTAATTGCTGTAAAGGGCCATGATTTCCACCTTTCACAACACCTAGTCCAGAAATGGAATGGGCGCAAGGTGAGGTATAGAAATAGAGAGTTCTATATCAATGAAGAGATGATTTCTTCAGTCACAGGTCTTCACAGAAAGGAGAAAGAGGACAAATTATTGGAAGGGGAATACAACCTTATTGAATCCAATAATGGATTTCTCAAGGATTCACTTCCAAAACCCTATGACAAGGTTAGTTATGTGATTATGAAATATCTTACTTTAGACGGTCGTTTCAAATTTACCCCTACTTTCACTTGGTTTTTCTAAACCATTTTCATAGAAATATGGTGATCAATTTTACTTTCCATCTTCTCTAATCCCTTGACCACTTAGTGAACCTTGTTACCCAAGGGAAATGAGAGCCCAACCCTCCCACCATGCCCTCATTTTACTCCTCTACAAGCACTTAGACATGATCATTGTAAATGCCCATGTCGCCCCTCCTCTTCATCCCCCCTATCCTCCAAAAATATCCCCTCCTTTCGTGATCCCTCCTCCTTTTAACCACATCCTCTGTAGCAAGAAATCCAAACCTGATCCCACCACAACTTCTACTCTCCCCTCTTCTCCTATTGGTGAAGGGGTTGCTTCCCTTAAAATTAAGGAAATGGGGGACAAAGAATTTGCAAGCAAAGCTAAAACATGGAGAATTAGAAATGAAATTTACCTACACAATGAAATGATTACATGGCTTAGGAAGGAGTGTAAAGTTTTAAAGGAAAAAGCTAGAGAATGTAAGATAGCCATTGAAAGTGTGAGCAAGAATGAATAAATGATGGAGGAGATGGATAAGAGAATAAAATCCATTGCAGATGAGAAAGAAAAATTCAAAAATAGACAATGTGATATCCTCTCTATTCTCAAGAGCAACATGGATATATTGTCCAACATTACCATTATGTTGGAAAGCAGCAAAGGGAAGGAAAAATCCAAGGATGACACCTCAGTCAAGGATATCAAGGACAACCTGGAGACCCTAAAAAATAATTTATCAAAGACCACCAAATAGTGGATGGAATTGATCTAGGTTGTATTGATCTTATATGTTAGATCTACGTTTTTGCAGTTTTGTTATGGTTTCATTATAGTACCACTGGGGTTTTGCTGCTCTTTTGTTCTGGTGCTGCAACTCCCCTTATTTCTCCTTTGAAGTGTTCCTTCTTTGTTGTGATTTTTTTTGTATGGTATATACTTGAATATCTGAGCACATGCCTCTTGTAACCTGGGTAGAATCCCAGTCAAAAAACCTTTTATATTTAATAAAAAATAATTAAGTACATTAAAGGATGTATGGGGAGTTACAAAAGGATATTTTGATTAATTAACTTCCAACACGAATAATGGCATATCGTACCAATGCATTAATACTTACAACTAATGTATGAAACAAGATAGGAAATTTAAAACACAAGAGGATGAGTACACTTAGTTGTTTACAAATGGATTTGAGAAGTTATATGCTAAAATAAGGAGATCTTAACCTGATGATGCTTCATTCTAGGAACTATGACTCAAAACTAACATGGAGTAGGATCTTACACTCCTATTAGGACTATCTGTACGGTCCTGATCCTAATATAAATTCTTGGACCTAATTGGATTCTAGGTCTATAAATTTTATGATTTTCACCTTTCTGGATGTGTTTATTGTTGTTAAACCTTAGTTGTCGGTCATGTTTCAAAGCTCTCTAAACATCTTAAATGAAATATAAATCCTTATTCATATGTAGGAGACCCTGCAAAAAATATTAGCTGGGTTGTGGGAACCCCCATACACCACCGATGTTCACACTACTCTGAAGACACCTCAAACCACACATAATTCTCCTCCTAACATGTGACATCTGATTGAATGCAACTAGATTTGGAAATATCTTTGACAATGCTTGACTCTAGTTTGGATCTTGATAAAATACTTGTAGAAGGGATGTTTTAGTGCTTGTAGATGAGAGAGGTTAAATTATTGACATACTGATAAGCTTCAAACATTACTGATTTCTACCCTAATGAGTTTTCATGAGATTTAATGAGATTTAGGGAGCCTTGGTTTCCTTTTGCAAGTGTTGGAAGTGATTGTTTCAATGTAGTTACATAGGATTTCTCGATTAGTAAATGAGGTAGTGTTAACTTTTTTATATAGGGTTCCAAGGGTGAAATTTTGAAGAAAGGCCAACCCAGCTGGGGTAAAGGAATCATATGAGAATTTGGAAATGAAAAAAAATATGGAGGATATGCCAGTGTAAAACCATACATATAGGTCATGACCGAATATAAATTCCTGACCAAACATTACGACCTTGACCAAGGATGAAATGCATGATAAATGTATTTTTCATCCTATTAGGTTGACTTAGTATATGCATTTTATGGATTATACTTTTAGAATTTATTAGCAATCAGTGTGCAAGGATAAAAAAAATAGGCAATAGACCTCATAATTTTCTAAGAGGGAATAGGAAGGTTGTGTTTATCTTAGTAAAAGTGCATTGTCAAAATCAACGGTTTCAAAAAGTAAATTGACAAATTTGAGTGTCTACATTTTGTATATTTTCAAGGACTACCCACTATAGGGAAATGGGAGATGAAACCCATCTAGATATGTGAGATAATAAGTACTCTCTATAGAAACTATAAATTCTAAAAGATCTAAGCCATAGTGAGTCAAACTTACCATGGATTCCTTTAGGTTCTCTTCTCGTATACCAAAGAAGGACCAAGTATCCAATCTGAAAGTATTGTTGTCTAGATTTATTATCAAAAATATTATTTACTCTTTTATGATGAGTGGAAATATGATCAACCATGACAACACATTCTTCCTCAAGATTTTACATAATTCTATTTTCTAGATAATTTTTGAACTATTCATATTCAATAACTTTGGCCAATCAGAGAGCATTCAATTCTAGTGTCATGGGAATATCAACATCAATTACATATATTATTTTAAAGGGAGACATACCAATTTCCCTCTTCATAGTTATACAATTAGCCCATAGGGAATCGTATGACTTGTTCCATTTATTTTGATTATAATCAACCAATTTTCAGACAATAGTATCAATATTTTTATTTGAAGAATCTAATTGTCCATTGATTTACGGATATTAGTATAAAGAATATGACAATTAAATTCCATATCCATAGTATAATTACTAGTAGTTTGTGTGAAGAAATTCAAAGCATTTTCTGTAATAATTTTGTGTGGAACTCCATAGTGAACCATGATGTTTTCTTGGATAAACTTATAGACAAATTTAGAAGTATATTTCACTGGAATTTCTTCCACCCACTTTGTAAAGCTCTTTCTCTCTATAAAAACATTGGTGCAACTGGAACTCGAATGAGGATTAAAAGTACCTATAAAATCGAGCCACTATTATTGGAAATCTTCCTTGGTAATAACTATTTTTAGAATTAATATTGTGAGTTTAGGTTTGCCTAAAAGTTGTTGATAAGACTCACACTTAGAATCCCATTCTATTGCATCTCTGAAGGCTATTGTCTAATAATATCATCATCTCAATATTTGTATGTTGTCACGAGAGATGAGAAGTGTCTTTTATAGGATTGGTTTTGGTACACTTACAGAAATCTCTCTTTTCGTTATCTTAGAAAGCTACCAACGATCCCTCTCTTAAAAATAAAGTTATCCCATAATACAAAATTTGATGATCTAAGTTTGATTGTCATTTTATCTTTTCCACTAAGATGATATTGACATTCCCCGTATGATAAGAAATGTGTAATATATAAATACAACTTATCTATGGTGTTAACAAACAATACAATTAATTGGCACAAACCTAGACCTCAAACAAGCTTTTTTGGTTTAATGTTAATATAGTATTCTTATACTTTGGATGTTTGTTTGCCCCTTTTCATTCAAATATCTTGTTGAGTTCAGATTGACTTTACAACTAGATCAGGCATAGGAACTGATGAATATGAATTTAGGATGTAAAACCTAAATTTCTTGATTTCTTTCATGACCATGAAAGCATTATTTTTAATTTGATAATATTTAAGTTCATATTATTTTAAGCCATAGCTCATGAAATCAATCAAATCTTTAATTCTTTCTTCATTATTTTAAATAGGAATAGAATATAAAGTGTGTTTAGAAGCATAAAAATAGATAACTAATTTTTTTTCAAAGTTCATAAAAAACAAGACAAAAGCATTTGTAATTATAGTTTTGATAGAGTCAAAATCATTTTTCCCTTTTGCACTACAATGGAAAGACTGATTTCCCTTTATCATTCCAGAAATATGTCGAATTAACTTGGAAATATCTAGGAAAAACCTTTTAAGAAATTTTATCTTACCAAATAAATATTCCACCTCTTTCTTATTATTTAGGAGTGAGAGTTTCTAGATAGCTTGGAATATTTTAGGATCAAATTTTAGTTTTTCCTTTGAGAAATGTGTCCAAATAGCTTCCCTTAAGTCATTCCAAATATATGTTTCTTAGGATTAAAAGAGATATCACGATCCCTACATATTTTTAAAACAAGATCCAAATGTTGGACTTGTGATATTATCTACTTATTGAGAACATTATAAAGTCATGAATATATATGAATATGCATCTATTTTGAAGATCATGAAATGCCAGATACAATGTTATCTGGAAGGCAGATCTTGCATTAATTAGATTGAAATTAATTCTCATATAGGAGAAATTTCCCCAAAGAGTGGTCAAGGTAGTTTTATGTTGATCTTTGAAACTTTGATTTGGTTATAGTTAGAAAAACCATATATCATAGACAACATATTTGATTCGGTGAAAACTTGCAAGATTTAGTCCATGATGGGAAAAGGGTAATTATCTCTTAGGGAAGTATGATTCACATTACAAAAATGAATGTAGATTTTTATTTCTCTATTATTTTTTTGAATTGAATAAATATTGGCAACCCACATGGAGTGATGATTTGGAAAAATGATTCTTACAATCAACATCTTCTGAATTTTCTCATAGATTTTCCTATCAAAATTTAAGGTTGGAATGCCTTTGTTTCATCTTAAATGGTTATAATCGTACCTTCAAGGGAATACAATACTACATTTATTTTTATTTGAAAGACTTGAAATCCTCATATGAATAATCCATAACATCCACGCAGTCCTTTAGAAGGGATACCTACCTTATTTTCTTCCCCAGGGAGTTGCACATACCAATATTAACTAGCTTTGGTTCTTCATTAGATCTAATATTTACCTTCTCAAAATCATCTAATTGGAGAGCTTCACCTAACTGCTTACTTTTGATAAAGCCATCATGATTATAAAAAATATATTATAAACTCACCAATCTTCTTGGTATCTTATTCCCTTTCATCTTAGTACAACCCTCTTGATCCACTTCACATCCAACTCCTTATTTGGCATTACATAAGAGAGACTCTCAATACCCTGCTTCACCTCTCTCATAATATAATTGTTTGAAATTATATTTTTTCTCAAGGAAGGAAATAATATGCTCATTTTTATTGAATACCTACCAATTATTAGAATTGTCAAAAATGTTAGAATGAAAGATCATCTCAATGGTACACTTATTTTGATCAAAATCCAGATGTGGTACTAGGAGAGAAGCATATACCACTAAATTATCTACCCTCACATTATTTTCCCTCAAGACAATATTGATTGATAAGGCTTAAAAAGATTCAATTGAGTCACATGCCCTAATTCTATAGTGATTTAACCTCTCATTCTTTACTTAAAAATAAATCCTAAATTTCTTGACCAAAAAATCTGCATCGCCTTAAAATCTAATATTTGTTTCTCCCATGTATTTAGTTACCACAAGGTTAAGAAGAAATGATTCATACTTAGTTTTATTGTTGGTGTTTGCAAACTGCAATTTATAAGAGAAAGGATGGAATTTACCATCAGGTGAAATAAGTATTATGCCAACCCCATAATTGGTATAATAATAGATCCCATCAAATTCTAAAGTCTATATTTTATTTAGATTTCCATGAGTAACTATAAAATGGATAATATTTGTGTATGGCATCATCATGTAATTCCCATTATCCATGTCCTAATATAAAATATATACTCTAGGTTCATTTGACTTTTGCACAATATATTTTTCTTGCCTTTATAGAAGTAATTTCTTCATTCATCCTTTCATTGGGATCATGGAATATGACATGTCCATTTAAATTTCACCCCTACATCTCAAAAAAATATCCTACTTAACAAAATTCCACATGATGTCAGGATGTCAACCACTAAAATAATGGTTTTTACTTTATTTAAAGGAAAATACACAAATGCCACTTGAACATCCTTTATCTACCCAATCAAAGGTAATTGTTTGGCCTCCATAGAATATCAAGAAAAAAAAACTTAGGTGATTATTAGGCCAAGAGAATGAAAAAATTAGGTGGGCATTACATTTTTAGAGAACCAAGAGTCAATAATACAATTACTCAGCTTATGACCTCCTATTAACAATATGAAATAGAAAGAATAAATTTTTCCTGATGTGGAAGGGGATGATGACAGAATTGTTTTGTAGAGGGGAGGCTTTATGCTTTGGAAAAATTCCTTTTGTAAATGAAGTAGTTTGGGTTGGCTTCAAAGTTGTTTGTTTGATATATGTTACCAAATTTTCAAATTGGTTTAAATGAGTTTGTAGATATTCTAATTTAGAAATATGTAATTTAAAATTCTTCACGTGGTCAACTATATCTAAAGAGATTGTAGAATAATAATTTTATGAGGTGACTAGAGCATAAGTTTTAATAGTTTCATTCTTTAGAGGCACAATTTCTTTAAAAATGGATGAAGTAAAACGAAGAGTACATACTTTTTATCTATAGGATTAGAAGAACAGGAAGAGGGGATCCCATATTAATAATTACATGAATTTATTTAGGGGACTCCTTGGATTTTTGTTTTATATCCAGTTGAGTATTCTCCTTACTTTTAGTTAGCTGAGATATGGTAAGAACAACATAGGATTAGTTGTTGGTATCTTCCTATACTTCATCATAGTCATCTTCTTAAGGTTTATAATAAAAACCCAATATTAAAAATCTCTCTCATTTCTTCAACCTCTTCTTCTTCTTCAACTTATTCTTTAGCAACTTTATCTTCTTCCATTTCTTGGTTCTCACAAACTTCACTGACTAGAGCTTTCACAGGAGACATCCTTGTACATGTTGGGTGGAATATTTGATGACATTTACTCCTTCAAATCAATTAAATTGTTAGTCAGATTCTAAATAAGTTGATCAGAACTAGTCTGGCTGGAAGTTTGAGCTTTATTTTTTGTAGGCTCTTTCCTTAACTTTCACAACATGATAATATAATTTTCCATGTTGATATCCAAATTTTGATCATCCTCTAAGTTTGAAATTTTAGCCCTCTATAATTCAAAGCTCACTTCAGGAAGATTTCCATTGATGAGGAAACATTTATAATCTTTGATAGTTGGCCAAGTGGCGACATGGATCATATGTACAATCCTATTGAAATTTATTACAAATTCCCTCATGGTTTCATGGGGTTTCTTTTTCAATTGAGATATTTGGGTCAAAAGGGCGGGAGAATCTTCCATTGGTTTAAATATAGCTTTTAATTTACTTTTCATAGTATCCCAATTGGTGATACTACTAGATGTAAGATGATAAACCCTTTAGCTACGTTGTCTTGCAAGATTTCAATGAAAAAGTATGACTAAGACATCTTCATGAGAAACCCCCAATACTCCACACACAACACAAAATGCTACAACATGTTCATCAAGGTGAACTTTGGAAAAAAATTATGACTTCCTTTGGGTAAATCATGAAGTGGTTGAGCTAACGCTAAAGGCCCAATATTTTGCATCCACGGGACTGTTGCAACCACTTTAGGAAATATGTTTTATAAGGGAAGGATAGTATTTGATAGAGTTAAAGCTTCACTAAGATTAACTTGGATATGAGAGATTGAATTTTTGAGCTTGGAGGAGTAATTTTTGACCTTTTTTTTTCCCTTTCTTCTCTAGAGACAATCTGAAAAAAAAATCAACTATAATTTGAAGGAAGTGGCTATCGATCCTTGTGCTCTACTAGTTCGGATGAATCTTCTTTCCTTCTGTTTAGAATATATTTATTGTCAAGAAGTAGTATGAGAAAGATAAGAAATGGGAATTACTAGAATAATATGGACAACAAGAGCGACAAGAATAATAGGAATAATCAGGGATGCTGGAACTATGGCTTGTGTCTCTCTTCTTTGGTTTCTTTTGATTACTTGCACTCTCCTTATAGCTTAGGTGTGATCATCCTCTTCATTGAACATGCCATTCATCATCTTAACAGTTTACATAAGCAAAACTCGTCCTCGATTATTCTAAAATATTTTCTTCATAATGAACAAAAATGACAAGATCAAGTTGTGGGAGAGGATCTCAACCATTAATAGTCATTTGACACAATGATATGATTGTTTAAACTCTTTTAGGTTGATTCAACATTATTTCAAGTTCTATTCTCCTTAATTCTACTATGTTTCTTTTTCCTCATCCAATACTCTAGAAGCAATATTGAAATGAGTTTGATTCACTGCATTCCTCCAAATGAAGCTTCTTAGATCATCAAAGATATCCCTTTGAGTGTCTTCAATAAGAATAAGGTTAGGTTATTGAACAAGTGGGTGGCTTGTAATGGTCATTACAATGACTTATTGTTTGAGAATGAGACATGGTAAAGCGGCTCTCTGGAATACTCTTACTATAATTTGTTAAGGTCCTCTTTAGGAAATCAATTATACACCCCTACGTGCAATATCAATTTATTTTTCTTCATGGTATATAATTGCAGCAACTCTATGGTATTGATATGTACTATCATGATTAGCCCACAAAATAATTTTTATATCTGAAGCAACATCTTCTTGTTAAGATTGGTTGAAGGATATGAGCTAAATTTCTAGAAATAGTCATAAAGATGATGGAAAATACTTTGAAAAGTATGGACATAACCCATGGTCGACACAAAAAAATATTGGTGTGAAATTTTGTATTTGAAAAAACAACTTTAGTTTAGGGGATTGAAATTCTCTCCTATTTAATGGGGAAGTTCTCTTATTCAACACCAAATATGGGACCACAAGATATTTACAGTATTTACACTAAAATTATCTTTGTGTCTGGTGGTGTTGATTTCCATGCATAGATATTTCTAGAATGTATGAAGGAAGAGATGGAAATTCTTTAGGATTTAGAGTTTGAAAGGATAATGAAGGGAGACAACACTTTCATAAAAGTAAAACTGAAGCTTTATTTACTCATACATATCAATGATTTTAAGAAATTACAACATTCAATAATAGAAAATACTTGCCTATAAATTAAATACTTTCATAGATGGATGTATCCAATTCAAAATAATTTCTAACACAAAGTTCAATAGTTCATAGGGGATAAGAATGAACACAAAGTTTCATATTTATTATGTGAATTTGCAATATAGAAAAAGGAAAGAAAGAGAAGGAGAAGGAGAAGGAGAAGGAGAAAAATTCTCTTATGAATTTAGTTTCAAAAAGGTATCCACAAATATCAACCCAACCCCTTTTACAATGGAGGATACCCCCTTTTCTAGGAAAAAGGTTATAACTACCTCAAAATAGCTAATTGTCTCTTTACATTGCACTTTTACTTAATTAAGTCACTTAAGTGAATTTTACATTTTAATAACTTAATAAAAGGAAAACCAAAAAGTACAATGTAAAAACATAACAATTAGCTCTTCTTGTAACTTAGGAATGAAGTGTGAAAGCTAAAATTTTAAGCTTTAGCATATTCATTCTAAATTTTGTCATTGCACCAACAATGTCCAATTCTTTTGGAATCATGTTGTTTGTCAGGTTGTTTAACCAACTTCCCAAAGCATTTACCATTTCAAAATTCATTCCACCAAACCAATCTAAGTTCTTCGAGGCTTATATACCACCACATTGTTTAGTTTTGAGAGCTCATTCATCTTGTCCCAAATGAAATCATTGGATTTGAATAACTCTTATTTAACAAGTTTTCTAAATTACTCTTTGGTTTCATTTGTTGTATTCCTTTAGGAGGAATAATGTTGAAACAAATTACAACTGAGAGATTCAAAGTCAGTGAAGATATCAAGGTTTAAAGACTCACCCTTCTAAATGAAGTATTATAAATTTGTTGCGCTTTCTTCCAAAACCTTGAGCCTCCATTACACACTACAGAACCAAGTTTGAGAAATATTTTCCTTTAAATTATTCAAAATATTTTCAAACATGAGATTTTTTTCATCTATCAATGTCATGATTCCTAAATATTGAATCAAATTAGCCAATAGTTTGGCTTACTTTTCAATATTTTCAATTCTAAAATACAATTGCTTTCTTACAACCACCAATTTTTCATACACTTTTCATTCCTCATCAATGAATTTCAACCCATTTACCAATAATTCTTGACCCAAGCTTCCATACTTTACCTCATTGAGTGTGCTTGTGAACTTTAGAAATAAATTTGATTTCAATATCACTCATGAAGGTATAGGATGTAAGGGATGAAAGAGGAGTGGGTTTTGAAGAGAGGAAGGATTTAATATTTAAAAATGTTTTATTAAACTTCTTCCTCCAATTGTTCTGTAGTTTGTTTTCCTTTCTCTACTCTCTCAATAACTCTTGAAATAATTTCTCTCAAATTATTTACATATCCTTCAGGAGTGGCTTCTCCAAGTGATATTCTTGTCAATTCATAGTCTACCACAATACCCGCATTTTCATTTTTATTAACTACGTGTTTTGATGACCTAAAGTTTCATATAAAAGGTGAGAAGCTACCTTGGACTTCTTGGGGGATGAAGTACTAAGGAGAATAAATAAAACAACATAATCAGGAACATCAATTTTGGATTGTAATTTTCTTTTCTTCTCCACCAATGGTTGAACCTAAGAGAAGTAAGTCTAAGAGATATCTACCATAGATAAACTTATGATATGCACATTGAGAGTGAGGGGAGGAGGAGAAGAAACATATGTAGGAATAATTTATACCAATGGATATTTATCAGTAGATACATTAGGGAAGCAAGAGGTCTCCTTATAATTATTTTTTCATTGAACTACTCCTAGCTATGTCCTTAGTCATAATTTCAGTAAGCTCATATTCTTCGTATTCTTTTTTCTTACCTTCCTATTTTCCAAATTCTTCCTCTCCTCCTTCTTCCTCTCCAAGGTTAGATTTTGGAGTTCGCACATAAAATTTTGTATTTTGTTGCTTTTAAGATGAGGAAGAAAGGATATCATCCCATGAGGCATTATGTTTCTTATAAGCCTTGAATTTTATCAATTTGTTTATGTGTCAGTTCTTAGTTATTAGGAGAACATGTGCAACAAGATCATAAATATTGTCTTTCTCTTTTTGGGAATAGTCAATGATGGGGATAAGCATATGTTTAATGGATTTATAAAATTTAGCTCATACCTATTAGATCCATCATAAAAAAAACTTTTAGTACTTGATGTATTTTGAAAATTTGAATCTATTGGAGATTCATTCTTCTGAACAATATTTTCCTTATTTGGAATTCATCATCAATATCTTCCTAGTAATATTTAACGGTAGGAATATGTGAATATGAGGTTGGTAATCAAAGATTCTTGTTGATGAAATTATTACTCTCAAATGATGATATCTTAGAGAAGAAATGCATGTTGCACAAAGAAATTTTCCTCTCAACATTTTTAGTATCAATACATGACCAACAAATATAATTCCCAATATTTAAGAGAAATTGGATTCCTTAAATTTTCTTATATTTGCAAGTTCTATGCATGATGTCTAACTATCTGCATAGTTCAATCAAGTTTATTTTTTCATTCTAGTATATTGGGAGCTTATAAGGAATTCCCTCAAACCATGCAACTTTGATATAAGATAATCTTATAAATTGGATGAAAAATATACAAAATTGAGTAACCAATTGTTTTTATTTTTGGGTGGCATATCTCTCCAATAATTTCACTATGAACATGGTGAATGCATTATTCACCATTTATAAAAGAATCTTGTTTCTCTCATGAGTCATTTGAGTGTAAATATATTAAATGGGTCAATAGAAATTTTACCTTCCATGACTTGAAAGACCCACCCATATTATGTAACCTACAATTGTGTACATTAGATATGAAGTCATGTAAAATGACTTGGTGTTATCTAGTTGGGTGATTTCAATTTTTTTGAATTTCCTATTTCATTCCCTTTTAATATTTTAATGTGTTTCTAATTAACATACATAAAAATGATTAAATAACGCAATAGTAGGCTATTTTGATTTAAATTAATTTCCCAAATCAGAATAATGCATTACAAAGTGACTATTGAACTAAGAACTATCAAAACACAAAGGATAAATTACACTTGGCTGATTCTGTGAGGATTTGGGAGACTATGAGCTATCTAAGTACAACAACAGGTTGATATGAGATTGAAATTGCTTCATTGTAGGATATGGCACCTGAAATTGTACCTAGTCAAAATCATACAACTAGGTCAAAACCATGTGTATAGTCCTAACCCTATGTACGGTCTTGGACCAAATTGGATTTTATTTCTACAACTTTTCGTGTACCTTGCATACTTGAAAATGACTGTCATTGTGTGTTGGTATTCTTCACTCTTCTTTAGAATGGCTCTTTAACTCTAATGAAACCCCTAAACCCTCATAGTGTAAGACGAGACTCCTTTAAAAAAAATTAGGTTGGTTATGGGCACTCTTATACACTGTCAACATCACCAATACTCTAAAGTAGACTCAAATTACACATCATTCTCCTAGCACGTGAAATCCATCATAATGTAATCAAAATTTGACAAAGCATACTTTTACAATACCTTGCTTGAGTTTCACACTTTCTCAAATACTTGGGAAGGGTCACTTTTATTGCTTGGAGAGAATATAGAGACTCCTAAACCTAGTATAATAATTCAGACCTATAGAGAGTACTACCCTAATGGATTTGCATGAGTTGTTTTGTAGTTTTGGGGGCTTGGAGTGCCTTTTGTTCTTGCTTTTACATGAGGATCTCTTAAAGTGCTAGGGCCCTAAATGAGGTATGATTTATTTTCTTATATAGTCTTCCAATGGTTATTATGTCATGAAATGTTAACCAAGAGGGAATATTAGTCCATATGAACAAGATACAATTTCAATTTTTAGTGCACAACGTGTTGGTCCAAAATCATACACTAGGGTCAACTTGTAGATTTTGACAAACAGACCAAAGATAATGGTTTTAAACTGAGAGAAAAAAATTGATTTTTATTTTATGGAGATGTGGATAGATTTTTGTAGGCATGTCTTCTAAAATTAAACCTAAGAAACTAATGATAGAGAGCTATGCAAAGATTAAAAAAGTGATTGAAGGGTTATTAGGGTGTGTTAAGAAAGAGTGGGGAGGGTGTATTTGTGCATGCAAGTGTGCAATGTCAAGATCAGTAGTGTCGAAGGACATATTTCAAAAATTGAGTGTCTATATTTCCCCCCTTTAAGTATGAAATGCAAATTGCATGCTTAAAGGAAGATATAATTGAGTGTGTAGACACGTTTTACATTTTCTCGTGATAAATTTTCTTTGCAGTATCCCATTGTGTTGGTGTTGACACATTCCAAAATAAAACTTAGAACATAGAATGTAGCCAATACCAAAAACAAGAAACTAAACTTTAACTAAAAAAATGTAATGAAAGTACAATAAATAAATGTACAACAAGAAATGCCAAAAGAGATACAAAACATGGAAGGAATAACCTATATTTCGTATGGAGGGAATGTGCTCCTATTCTTATGATTTAGAGAATCTGAACTTTATTAAACTATAATGAATATTTGGGGTTGATCAATCCCCAATTTGTGCCAAGGAGAGGTCGATGTGCTAAGTGTATAAACCCAACACATGAATGCTAAAGAGAAGAACCAAAAAGAGGAGTTGAAGTACCCCTGCCAATGAGGAAGATTCCATATAAAATCCATTAAAAAATATGATATATTCTCCTTAATTACAAAGAGGATATGAAATCTTACCCATGAAGAACTTAGTTGCTTCACTGCATTCCATAACCCCATGGATCATATCGCTACAAATGGATATAATACCAATTTTATAACTTGAAACACATAGTAGAATAGGAGAAATAAATTCCCACATACTCTTCTCATGTGTCGTACACCTAAGTAGAAAGTAATGAATACTAATTAAATGCTAATATATGAGTGGAGAAAAGATATCCATGTCACTATTGTGCCAAAATATGATGATTGATAGATAGGTTAATTCTTAAGATAGTCATAAAAGTACATAGTGGGAGCCATGAAAACCCTATCAATCTGATTAGACCTAAGAAATCAGAGAAAATTGAAATGCTAAAGCAACTAGGGTTAGATGTATAATTATGTATTAGAGATCAAGTTCACCAAATTATTTTTCTTTTTGTTAATTTCCTATTTCATTCCCTTTTAAGATTTTAATGTGTTTCTAATTAACATACATATAAAGGATGAAATAATGCAACAAGAGGCTAGTCTAATTTAATTAACTTCTAACATTAATTTCCCAAATCAAAATAACACTTTGGAAAATTGACTATTAACCTAGGAACTGTCAAAACACAAAAGAGAAAGTATACTTAGCTGATTCTTTGAAGATCTAGAAGAATCCGAGTGATCTGAGTGTAAGAACACACTGATACAAGACTGAAAGTTCTTCGTTGTAGGAAATGACAACTAAAACTGAACCTAGTAAAAACTATACAATTGGATAAAAACCATCCATATGGTTCTGACAATCATGTATGGTATTATAATTACTTGTATTATGGGTCTACAACTTTTTGTGTACCTCGTATGCCTAAAAATTATTGTTGTTGTGTGTCTGTCTTCTTCATTATTCTTAAAAATGGATATATAACTATGATCTAACCCTCAAACCCTTATAGTGTAAGATAGAGTTCCTATAAATAAACATTTAGTTGGGTTGTGGAAACCTCTATACGCTGTCGATGTCGCCACTACTCCAAAGAGAGATCAAACCAAACATCGTTCTCCTAGCATGTGATATATACCATAGTGCAATCAAAATTTGACACAACATTCTTTTACAATACCTTACTTGAGTTTCACACTTGCTCAAATACTTGGTAAGGGTCACTTTTCTTACTTGTGGAGAGAATATGGAGACTCTTGGACCTGGTAGGATATTTCAAACCTGTAGAGAGTATCACCCTAATGGGTGTGTATGAGTTATTTCATAGTTTTGGGATCTTGGAGTACCTTTTGTGCTTTCTTTTACACAAGGAGATCTTAAAGTTTTAGGGCCCTAAATGAGGTATGATTTACTTTCTTATATAGGATTCCAATGGTTATTATGTCATAAAAGGGAGATCAAGAGGGGGTATTGGTCCATATAAAGATAATGCAATTACAAGTTTTAGTGCACATTGTGTTTGTACAAAACCGTACACTAAGGTCGACCTGTAGATTTTGATAAACTGACTAAAGCAGACAATTTTGACCTAGGAAGAAAAATATGATTTTTACTTCATGGAGCTGGGGATAGATGTTTCTAGGTATGTTTTGTGAAATTAAACTTGAGAAAATGATGAAAAAAGAGATACGAAGAGATAAACAAGTGACCGAAGGGATATTAGCGGTGCTAATAAAGAGTGGGGAGGGTGTATTTGTGCATACATGTGTGTAATGTCAATACCAAAAATGTCAAAGGATAAATTTCCAAATTTGAGTGTCTACATTAGGTGAGTTGTTTGGTTAGATCATCACAAATTATCTCTCCCTATCTTTAAGTCTATTTACCCTTGCATATCAAGTTGATTAATATTATCATCTAACTATGAAATTATTTTGTGGATGGAAGACTGATCACTCTAGCTATTAGGGTGATAGTGTCTGATAACTCTATAAAATCATTCCTATACAAAGTTTTGGCCAACTTAGAAGGTCCTTTATACCTAACTTTCAACCAATGAATTAATAATCATAGTTTGATATTTATTGGGTGTTAAATCATATTCCCTTTGAGCCATCTCAACTATTTACACCTTTTCATCAAAAAAAGGAGTGATTCCAAGATCCAAGTTAATGTGATGAGAATCCATTTAAGCAATGAATTTACCTTATGGATGCTTCAATTCTTTGGTATGAGGGACAAATCATGAAGCATAAGCCAACAATGTGTTGTCACACTGAACCAAAGTAAGAAAATATATTGCATGTGCCAATACACTACTAAAAATCCTTTGATCTAGTGAAGTTCTCTTCTTGTCCTCCATTTTTCTATAGAATTCAAAAAAAATCCACGTGCTTTACATCACTATCCCCAATTTTAGGGACAATGGTTTCTAGGTAAGAGATACATTCATACCCAACATATTTGAACTTAATTCTTATAGTTTTCAATTCCCAAGGACTAAACAAGAAGGAGAGGGAATATTAAATATAGTTTTGAAACATTCGGGGCAAAGGAAATCTTAGAACAAAGGAATTCCCAAAAAGTAGAAAAAAAGTGACAAAAACATTTACATAATGAATGAAAATTAAGATTTCCATGAAGATGACCCTATTGGCATTTGAAAATTAGAGTTTGGTTGTTTAAAAATTTTATAGGAGGCAAAACAATGGGTAGGGAAATTTGAAAAACAAAGGTGGGAAGAGAACACATTATGATGGACAAGTAAACAAATGAATTTTAATTGGGAGGGTTTTAGTATATAACAAATGAGAGTTAGTGCTTTTAAATGCCAGTGGAGCTATTTTTTAATGCCTAATATTAGCTAATCAGTACCAAAGAGGAACCTTGGAATAGCTCCAAAGGTTCCTTGAGGGATTGATTTTAGCTGGGAGTGTCGAGTTAAAACAAGGTTCAATAGAGAAATGGAAGGGTAACAACATAATAATTCCCACAATATTGTGTAGATCGATAAAACTGAAAAAGTTCCTAAGGTAGATGCAAAAGATGATAAAGTCACCTAATCGGAAAATATGTGGAACAATCAGGATGTTCTGAAGGTTCTAAGTGGGGTAAATAAGGATAATGAATTCCTAAAGTAAATTCCAAGTTGATAAATCCAATCCATTTGGGAACAAAAGGAATAAGGGGACATTATGTTGGTTCCTTGTGGAGCTGACTTAATCAACATTGCCCAAAAATAGATAATTGGATAAACTTACTAATTTGGGAATATAAGGTATAAAAGAACTATTTCATTAGTTTTTTTAAGAGCCCGACTTAGCCAATCAAGCAAAAAAAATATAAAAAATGACTAAGTGTCAAATTAGAATTTTGTAGAGGGAAACAACATGACTCTCAAGACTTAAAATTTTCAAATTTGTGATCAAATTTTTTTTAAGTTTCAATTTTATGAAAACAAGGTGCCATCATGTATCTTGACATAAAGATAGATGTATAAATATAGAATAGAGAATATACCTAACATGATAGCAGTGTGGTGTAATGTGGAAACACTTTAACAATGCTTGTGAGTTACTTTGCTCTTTCTAAGATATGGATCTATAACATTTCCATCCTTGAAAATGAAGGAAGTTAGACTCTTTGAATTTACTAAATGATTCATACCTTAGTAGTGGAAAATATAAATGATGTGCAACTAACTTAGGAAGATATAGGATAAGATCAAGTGATTTTGGAGTGATATTTGAAATAGTATATTGTAAGAATTTTGTATGAGTTATAAAGTGATATTGACTTGCTTATATAGCTCTCTATAGGAAAAATATTACAAAAAGGCTGACCATAGGAAGATGAAATAATGCAATACATATATTCAAATTGAAAATATATTCATAATATTAAAAAGGGAAGGACCGTAAAAGATGGCCAGGAATGTATAAAACATCTTGACAAATCTATATGGTCCATGACAGGAAGCATGTTATGTAAAATAGAAAGTTCTATAATGATGCTCAGGGATGATTTACTACTTTTATTGATTTTTTTTTAAATTTTGTGATAAATCAAAGTGTGGAGATGAAAAATTCATGAAAGATATAAAAATATACATTACTATTTATCCTTTTAATGTGAGAATTATTCTTATCGAGGGATCAATAACTTAACTTGTCATTGCTAAAGGATAAGCTGCCAAATTTTAGGACATACTCTCACCTCAAAGTGTGTAATTTAAATTGCATGCTTAGAGGAAAAATATACTTAATTATTTACACACACTTTATCTTCAATCAATAGTCATCTTCTCATGTGTTGGTATTGGCATACTTCATGGTGAAACCTACAACATAAAATGTAGTCAATGTCTATGATAGAAATTGAACTATAACTTAAAGTATAAATAAAACTTGTGAATTTTGTAAATTTTAAATTTTATAAAGGAGATTAAATAAATGGGAGGAACACACATGTTCACTATTTAGATTAAGTAGAACCTACTTATTTTATTTACTTTAAATATTAGGAATTTAAAAATTACTAGATGTCAAGGGGATTGGGGTGATCTGTCCCAAACTATGTTGAAGGATAAACTAGAGTGTTTAGTTCATGTAACCTAACACAAAAGGAGAGAAAGGAACCAAACTACCCCAATTAAGAAATAAGACTCACATAATATAATGTTTAGTAATATTAATATCTTCTCCTTCATATTTTTGAGAGGAGAGGAAGGAAAACATATATATAACTTAGTCACTTTTGCTACCTTCCACAACCCCATGGACCACACCATTACAAATAGATCTAGAATTTTTTCAGTGTTGTAATTATTGAGAAAGATAAAACCAAATAGTTGAAAAGGAATATATATACCATGCCTCCACCATGTGTAGCACTACTAAGATTGAGTGCATAGATTCTAGAATAACATATAGGAGATGAAGGCCTATGCCCTCAAACCCTATTCTCATAACTATATCTAAGTAGTGTAGAGGAGAAGGAATGAAGTACTTATGCCCCCTATAGAATACTCCAAACTGAGTAATATATGTCATAAAAGATATAAGGAACCTATGAATAACTGATAAAATATGAGACTGATGGAAAATTATGAGAATTTTCCCCCATATGGGAATGTAAATTGTGGTTAGGTTAGTATCATAGTCTTGAATGTAATGTAATGTTTTGAAACGTATTGAATTCTTCCACTTTAAAGTGTTTGTACCTATTTATGAGGATTTGGGACCCTATAAAAACCTATTTATGTAACATATAATATGTTTGTAGATGTAGAATATATCTCAATGAATGCTCACTCTTTCTGGGTGCATGTGATAAAGAATTTGAGCATGCAACCCCAAAATAAAAATGTGTACCCATGTGTAATAAATTTGATAGTATGCGTCAAATCACATGAATGATGGAATAGTGACGACCACTAGGACCCTACACATGTAAAAAGGGTTCTACATGGTGGATACCATGGTGTACATAGAACGAAACATTCAATAAGAAACAAAAAATAATACATGTGTGTAGAAGTAGTTACAACAATGTAGAAAAAGTCAAACAAGACAACGCAAGAGTAGCAATAATACATGTTTATAAAGATAAAAACAACAATGAAGAGACATGTAATAAATAGTATAGAAAAATAATCACAATGAGGAATAGAGACACAAACATGAGACACCAACAATGTTACAAGATAATCACAATAGAAGGCATTGAAGGCCACATACATAGAAACACGTGTATACACTCAAGATAGGAATAGATGCACAAATATATGACACCTACAGTGTCACTAGGAAATCAAAATAGAATGAATTGTAGGCCACGTAGAGCGATAAATCATAAATTGGTAATAAAACTAGCCAATAAGCAATCATAAGAAAGGTGTCAACAAATAAAATAGTCAAGGAAGGAAGTAACCCACATAAGCAATAAATAATAATAATAATAATGTAACAAGCCGGTATAGAAAATAGTGATGGTAAAAACATAGATAACAAGATAGGTTAGTGTTGCATAAGACACGTGTTAGTCCTATTACAAAATAAGATAACATAAACACTATGTATGTAATCAAGTATGATGAGGACATGTAATGTAAAAAAGCACTTAAATAATGTAGGGGATTTCCCCAAAGAATAGTTTTAATGGGAAAGAACCAAGCCAACACTTATCATTATGCATAAAATTGTGTGTGTCCTGCATGAAGCTCAATATATCCCATGTAAATACGCGTGTAAAGAGTATATAAAAAATTGTATGCTATCTATCAAACCAACATGACAAACAATATATATAAATTGACCATAAACATGTCTTGATTTTGTAATTTTTAGAAATATGTCAATGTTTTTGTGTTATGTGTTTATTTGAATGTTTTTTAATTGTTTTGAAAATAGATATATATAATAAAAAGGGGTAGTGCTAGATCTACCCAATAAGAACCTCATCACAAGGCTAGATAGACCCATAAGATTAAGGAGGTGTCGGCCTCAAATATGTCATAGTAGAAGAAGGATAATATTGTATAAATTATAGAGGACTCATAATATGTGTGATAGAAAACCAAAAAGGGATATATCCATTAGAAGTAGTATGAGTATTAATTTTATGGATTTGGATTTGATTGATAGTGATTTTGATGACATTCATTGTGATTGAACTCATTAGATATAACATGTTATGAATATAGTGATGTGTAATGACTGATATGATAAGAGCATATCAGACACTATATAGAAAATATCAGAAGGGGTTTGACCATCGAAGTACATAGGATAGAGTATAATGTGAGGAAACATGTTCTTAAGAAAAAGGGTGATCCTCACACGCCCTAGGTCATTCAATAAGGGATTCCATATTTAGGAAATAAAAAAATATCTGAAAATTGTTGTGATTAACTATAAATGAGAGGCCATAATACTCTAACTGAATGAAGGATATATGATCAATATAGAATCAAATAAACACTATCATAAATTACATGAAATATTAGGAATACATGTTAGTGCTAACATTATATTAGTGGGTTAATTACATGTGTAATTAATAAATGTAAATGTGTGGGTAAGTTATTGGTAATAACAACCCACATAGGTTGTTTAATTATTATATTATTTATGCGAGATTTGGTTGTTAAACCAACTCACGTATTTAGGGAGAATGGTTGTAGGAGGTTTCCTATTTTATAGGAAACATCCTCCCTCTATAATTGCATTGTGCAAATGATGAAAATAAGAGAAGAAATAAAACTTTCTGTGCTCATTATGATACTGTACCATCATTTGGTATCAGAGAAAGGTTGTCTAAACTTGTGATGGATTAATAAGAATGAGGGGGCATCCATCGATTATATTTCCCCTGGTTAGTGAAGATGTCATTATTGTATTGGAAGTATTTTCGTAGCTATCTGGAATAACCGTTTATACAAAGATCTACGTTTTGAATGATTCTGCACACATTCAATCATCGCGAGATCACCACAATTCCCTCGCCACACCACCATTTCTGCATTATTTAGTGTTTGATGAATCATTTATCAAAACTAGTAGATTCTTCATTGAAGACATGGTCACATTTTATTATCCCTATTTAACACCCGTGCACCAAATTTTGAGTTGCATGTATGTGTTTCAACATCAATGGATCATCAGATCACTACATACAAAGCATCAGACTTGGCATTATCATCTCTATGCTTATTAATAGCCAGCAGTTACACACTTGAAGGTCGCATCTATTCTGCCATACATCTATCGATCTGTGAATCTATCTACCCATTTGGATATGGAGTCCCTGTTCACCTTCTGTATTGACCTCATACCTGGTACAATTTCAATATCGTATGACTTCCATGGGTGTCTCCTTGCTATTTAAGACATGTTATCCAGATGGTGTATTGCATAAGTGAGTGTCACCGTCTTGCTTGGTAAGATGTGGCATCTACGAGTTCTCTTAAAACTGATTTCATTGGTTGTGTGTGTAACAATTATACAATATAAGAAAAAGTCTATTGGAATCTCATCACGTCCTCTCCCATGCATTAGCTATCTTCACACATATATGTACGGTTAATTTTTTTAAGTCATAGTTTATAAGATTTAAATAGTTGTTTAAATTTAGTCTCGTTTTATAATCAATTTTAGTATTTTAGAGTTTATTATTATTATTAGGTTGTAACCAGTGTTAACATCAAAATAAAATTTCAATTTATGTTTTTGATTGAGTATCAAATCTCTAGTCTTGTATTTTCATTCTTAGTATAAGATGTTTATGTGTCGATTGTCATTGTTATAAAAAGTAATGAAATATTAAATTTTACTGTCTTTATATATGTCACTCATCGTCAATGTAAATCCATTTTCACTTGTCATCCATAGTGTCATAATGATCTAAGTGTCAAAATTGTAAAAAAATAATAAGTTTTTTTCCCCATGAACACATTTTCGATGGAGTTTGACATTCGTTTTAGGCATGTAACTGAGCCTCAACATAAATTTTTCCGAGCTAACAATGTGAAAATCAGAGGATGAAGGCATCAAAGTTGGGGTTAGATAGAGCTTAGCTGACTTGACGAAGGCGTTGGATTGCATCGTAGTGTGAACCAGGAAAATAGGAGGAGGAAACGATAACACAAAAGCCTAAGAATGCACAAATATGGTCTCTCTAGCTATACTAGGGCACCTGGAGAGGGATAGGGGTGCCCATGGGTGCCCTAGTTTGAGATATGGGCACTTTGGTCTACGAAAATAACATAAAACCCTCCTTTGAGGTGTTGTTGGATGTTTTCCTGTGTTCTCTTCTTGTCGCACTAACTTCTCTAAACTGCATCAAATGTCACTGTAATACTTGCAATAAGGAATCACCTGTAAAACCCCAAGATGAGCATCAAATCCCTAAAAAATAAAGATCCATATGAAGGGGTTGAATTGTCCTCAACGACCACAATGGTTGACTTACTAATTGATCGTTGCACTACAACTCAAACCTCATGTAGTTCTATGTGTGTGTGTGTGTGTGTGCAATCATGCCCTAGGTGCTCTTATGCCAGTCACACTTTGTGAAAGTAGCGAGAAATAACTGTGTGTAGAAATGTAATAAACTGGTGGATGGAATAGAATAAACTTCCTTCCTATGCAGTGTGATGCAGATGAACCAACCTTGTTCCTTGTGATGGAGCTAGATGGATGCAAATGGAGTCTTTGATGGATGCAACCTTAGGTGATGATAGTATTTATTAGTTATTGGTCCCTCGTTATGGTCTCATAATTTTATATTTATATGGTTCTCTTGTTCTAATTTTGTAATTAACCCCAAAAAGTACGACTACTAAAAAATATAGAAAGCTCAAATGACTAGAAAGTGCCTAAACGATGTCAGGAAAGTGTAAAAAGGCTCAGGGCACCCCAAATGGGACCAGGGAACCCTAGTATGGAGTCGGGTGCCACAATAAGAGGTAGAATGAGGTAAAACGACAAAAACAGACCGGGCGAGTACATGTAGGAGTTCGGTAGTGATGACAACAAGTAAAGTAAAATGGCCAAAAGAACATGGGTTAATTAGTACTTTCTTCACTCAAAACCATATGAATACTAGCATGAGACCAAGACTAAATAATTCCTAAAGTATGTGATTTTGTGTCTACATTTCCCCCCACTTTATGTTAGTGAGTGAAAAGCTTGATAACATAAAGTAGATAGATATGTGTACCTGATGTCCATGTAGAGTGATGTAGAAAACGTGCCAAAGGACTAGACAAAGCGTTGAATGAAAAAAAGATGGAGCGTGGAAACTAAAAATGCAAAGGAAAAAAATTAGTGATGAGAGTGAACGTAGGGTGGAAACACCTATGTAATTACCGATGTGTGTGATGTACCTGCATGTTTGTATGAGGTGTGTGTTGTCATAGAATGTTGTTGTTGTTGATGTCATTGTTATGGTTGCTTATTGTGGAATAATTGCTTCTCATAAGGATGGACCTGCAAAAGGAGAAGACGATCAAGTAGTCAAATACACATGTATATGTAAAAATCACATGTATATAGTAAGAGGACCGTAAATGAAAGTATGAAAAAGTAAAAGGAATATGTGCACTTGATCTGTGATGAGAGAAAAGGGTGTAAAGAGGATATCGTGTGCTATGATTTTTTTAAGCAATCTCATGCCACCCTGTTCGAAGAAGAGTAGGGAGAAAGTTACATTATTCTTCAACCTGTAACTGCTTCCCTGAAGATGTATGAAGAGATCCCTATATTGCCTGGTTTTTTTGGTGATCTGATGTCACTGGCTGAAGTAGTGTAGAAATGAAATCCACTATATCCTCTAACCTATAACTGCTCCCTAGAATGCTAAGGACAATTGTGTCCTGTAAAATCCATTATGTATGGGGTTCATAGACTGGTCTGAACCCACTTGCTGTATAACCCACAATGTCAAGGACGGAAAACTGAACTGAATTATATTGGTAGAGAGCATTGTGTAATATTTAAAACCCCAACTGATGTCCCCCTCTTTGGGGGTGCATGTGATGTTGCTGAAAGAAAAATGTGGCCCCAAAAGAGGACTAACCGCATAAAATGTGCCCTGTAGGGGGAAAGCGAATGCGCTTGGTAGAAACCAAGGTATACAAAAACAAGTGGCTAGAAAAGAAGGGTTAGTATGAGTAAGTATGCATCTAAAAGACAAGTGTATGCTATGCAAAAAAATTATAGGATAAAATGCACGTAAACATGCAAGAAGACAACCATAGACTGCAAAAGAGGATTGCAAACATGGGACACCACTCATGATGTCACAAGACACGCAAGGACATAATGGCCTTCTATAAACAACCAAGTGTGAACACCAAATAAAGGGAAATTACCACATACAAGAGAAAATAAAAAAAGTAAGCACAAATAACCGATAGCCAAACAAGTAATCCTACAAAAAAAATCTTGCACATGAAGCACTCATTAGCATGTTAGAAAGATAACCCATATTTGAATAGTATGTATAAGAAAGTAATAAAAAGTACTAAGTACAAAATGAAATGATAGCATGTGTAAGAGATGAATTTGGATGCCCCCAATAATCATTATAGGATGGGTAGGAGGCGAACATCCATGTTGAGTGCAAGAGACCTGTATCTGCGATCAAAACTAGAAAAGGGCGTGAATGTGCCTATGTGTATGATAAAGATAATGACATACAAGAGATCTAGCTAGCATGTGTAATAAAGTGAACATTATATGAGCAAATGTAATTAAAATTAAAAGTAACCAAGATATGCAATATGCTGTGGATGGATGGAATTGAATGCAAGATGGATGGTAGGAGCCGCGTGACCCCGAGTGGATGAAAGTGTATGAAATTAGGTTTATTTAACACACCCCCTCAATAGTCAAGAATGAACCAAAAATAAGAGTGTGTCATTAGGAAATGGTCAAATTGTGTGTTGTGTGTAGTGAGTTGTGATGAGTGTGTACACATAGTGTTGATAATATGCAACCTAGAGATGAAATCCTGATGATGTAGCCTAAAACGTATATCATGATGAGATGAATAGAGGGAGTGGCGAGGTATCCTAAAGCGTATATCACTATGAGACGAATAGAGGGAGTGGTGATGTAGCCTAAAGCACATACCACTACAAGATGAAGGAATAAGTGACCATTTATCCTATAGCGTATGTCACTAACCTAGTAATTTTGCATGATAAAAGGTCAAGTGATGAACGTGTGTGTATGATAAGGTCCATTTGATTGGGAAACTGCTACGCCCTTAACCTATTGCTTTTATTAGGATATGAGTAGCCGACTTGTGGCTTACCATATCATTTTATTATATCATTTATAATTTCTCATGCTTAATAGGTCAGCCTTGGTGATGGCCATAGCATATGAATAGTATATATAGGGGATTATAGGTAGTATTTCATTATCATTTGAGCATTTGAGTCTTATTATATGGTTTGGAGGTTGCCCCCTCGAAGTGGCGAAGCTATTCTAATTGCATATTGAGATCATTATTCTGAAATATTGTGCTATTTGGTGTTCTATTGTTGCTCTTAATCTGAATTATCCAAGTAATTTCATTACAAGTGGTATCAGAGCTGCGATCTGGGCCGAAATTAGGGCAAAAACCCTAATTTTTTTGTTTCCACCACATATTGCTAACCAGAGAGAATTGGTGGGAGATATTTTTACCAGAGTTGCAAAACATTTCAAGTAAGGTTCCCTGAAAATTTTAGAATTTTTTGATTTATTTTGAAAACGTTATTACAAATTTAGGGTTTTTCATAAAATAGCTTCCTATGGTGCAAATTGTGAAAATTTTTCAAGTTCTTTACATTTTCGGAAAGCTCTCAAAAAAATAGTATTAGTATCTTCTCTGTGTTTTTTCCTTTTCGGTAGAAATTGTATCGAAACTCTAAACCCTAAGGTTTGACATCATGGCGGGGCCTTCCACAAGAACAAAAAAGAATCCGGTTACTCTGGGTAAAACCCCAGATAAATATGGGGTAGTGATTGAAGATATGGATTTAGAAGGGGTAAATACAAATTCCTCAGCACTAGGGTTTACCTCAGTTGATCATAAGGTGAGCCAACTTGAGTATGAGTTGCGAAATGTACAATCTAAGATGGCCTCTAAAGGAGACATAGCCCAAATCAATCATCGATTGGATGATATCATACAACATGTAAAGGGTAACCAGCATGTCCCAAATCTGGCCCATATCAACCAAGGAGGACCTTCAGTTCAAAATCATGGACAAACTAACCATATTGGATCATTTTTCCAGTCCCATCAAAATCAAACTTATTCGCAACCACGGAACATGATGCCGAAAGTGGATATGCACAAATTTGATGGTGAGGATCCCATGAATTGGATAAATCAAATGGAGAAATTCTTTGAGTTACATCAAACACCATTAGGAAAAAATGTGACATTGGCATCCCTATATCTTGAACCTGACCAATTTGTTTGGTATCGTTGGTTATGTGCTTAGAGTTAGAAGAATGGTCTAGGTGTGACTTGGAAAATTTTTACCGAGAAGTTACAATTGCACTATAGTTCCAGTGTTTCAGAGAACTAATTTAGTCAATTAGAAAATTTACGGCAAACAGGATCAATCAAAGATTATGTGCATCAATTCTAAAACCTATCCTTAAGGGTTGAGAATATTCCAGAAGAGAATCTGAATGACATGTTTCTTGGGGGTCTTAAGGACCACATCGAGCATGAGGTACGTATGTTTAATCCAATCAAGCTTTCTGATTCTATTATCATGGCACGTCGTGTAGAGGAAAAATTTCTTTGTAGTAGGAGGCCACCTTTCATTAACACCAGATACTGTAGTATCTCTTCCCCTTCATTTGCTAGGCCAATTAGACTGACTCCTCAACAAATGGAAGAAAAGAGAGCAAAAGGATTATGTTTTAACTGTGATAGAAAATATGGACTGGGACATAAATGTGCTGAGAAGAAGAAGTTCTATATTGACGGAGGTAATGAGGATGATGAGGAAGCTGAAATTATAAGAGAGGCTAAGGAACCGGTAGAAGATGAAGTAGAGGATCACCAACCTACAATTTCTTGCCATGCATTGTCAGGTATTAGTACTCCTCAAACACTCAAGGTTATTGGCTATCTCAAAAAATAGAAGGTGACGCTGTTGATTGACTCGGGGAGTACTCATAACTTCATAAATAGTAAGTTAGCTGCCCACCTCAATCGTTTCTATTATCATGGTACGTCGTGCAGAGGAAAAAGTTCTTTGTAGTAGGAGGCCACCTTTCATTAACACCAGAGACTGTAGTATCTCTTCCCCTTCATTTGCTAGGCCAATTAGACTGACTCCTCAACAAATGGAAGAAAAGAGAGAAAAAGGATTATGTTTTAACTGTGATAGAAAATATGGACCGGGACATAAATGTGCTGAGAAGAAGTTGTTCTATATTGACGGAGGTAATGAGGATGATGAGGAAGCAGAAATTATAGGAGAGGCTGAGGAACCGGTAGAAGATGAAGTAGAGGATCACCAACATACAATTTCTTGCCATGCATTGTCAGGTATTAGTACTCCTCAAACACTCAAGGTTATTGGCTATCTCAAAAAATAGAAGGTGACGGTGTTGATTGACTCGGGGAGTACTCATAACTTCATAAATAGTAAGTTAGCTGCCCACCTCAATTGTTTTATTTAACCAGCTATAGAAATGCAAGTTATGATTGTGGATGGTGGGACAGTCAAGTGCATAGGAAAGTGCCATAGTATCAAGCTTTTCATGGGAGACTATATGTTAGACTCACTTATGTTTGTTATTTCTATGGGAGGGGCAGATATTGTTTTGGGGGTCCAATGGCTCACAACCTTAGGTACTATATAAATGAATTTCCAAGAATTGTTCATGCGATTTATTTCAGATGGAAGGACAATACAATTGAATGGGATGGTAGCTAAGTCTGCACAGATTATTAGCTCTCATCAGATGCAAAAGGTTCTCAGAAAAGGAGTGGATGGCTTTATAGCAAAGCTATTTTCCATAGAAGTACAAAATACAAAGTCTTTAATGCAACCCAATCTTCAGAAGATTGTGGATGCTCACTCATCTATTTTTGATGCAATTCCAAAGGGACTACCAGTAGTTAGGGATCATGATCATTCCATTCAGTTAATTCCAGGGAGCCAAACACCTAACATCAGACCATACAAATACCCATATTCCCAGAAAAGTGAGATCAAAAAAATGGCGGAGGAAATGTTGAAGGTAGGTATCATCAGGCATAACCAAAGTGCATATTTTTCACCAGTGGTCATGGTACGTAAGAAGGATGAAATATGGAGGATGTGTCTAGATTACCGAGAACTCAACAAGTACACCATCAAAGATAAGTTTCCTATTCCAGTAATTGATGATTTACTTGATGAATTGCATGGTGTTGTTTATTTCACAAAATTATATCTTTGTTCGGGGTACCATCAAATTAGGATAAAAGAGGAAGATGTTCATAAAATGGCTTTCAGGACTCATGAGGGTCATTATGAGTTTTTGGTAATGCCTTTTGGTCTTACAGATGTGCCCTCAACCTTTCAAAGCTTGATGAACACTATTTTAGGCCGTTTTTAAGGAAATTTGTATTAGTTTTCTTTGATGACATATTGATTTACAGTAAGACATGGGAAGAACACTTACAACATGTAAATAACGTGTTGGAAGTTTTGGAGAAACACACTCTGTATGCAAATCCATCCAAATGTTCTTTTGGTGTACAAGAGGTAGAGTACTTGGGTCATATTATATCCCATGAAGGCATCAAAGTTGATTCTTAGAAGATCAAAGCTACGGTGGAATGGCCAAGGCCCAAAAATCTCAAAAATCTTCGTGGGTTCCTAAGACTAACAGGGTACTACAGAAGATTTGTGCGGGGATATGGTAGAATAGCAACCCCACTCACTGCATTGCTAAAGAAGGATGCCTTCCATTGGACAGACGTAGCCACTAAATCCTTTGAGCAGTTGAAGGAAGCCATGTATAGCACCCCAGTTTTGGCTACTCCCAACTTCTCAAAAACCTTCATTGTTGAATGCGACGCTTCAGGATCAGGATCACGAGTAGTTATAATGCAGGAAGGAAGAACAATTGCATTTGAGAGTCACCAATTCAAAGGAAAATATCTGCTCAAAACTATCTATGAGAAAGAAATGATTGCTATTCTTTATGTAATCAAGCAATGGAGGCCCTATCTCAAGGGTAGACACTTCAAGGTAAAAACTGATCATGATAGTCTCAAATAATTTTTGGAGCAAAGGTTATCATTTGAGGAACAACAAAAGTGGGTAACAAAAATGCTGGGTTATGATTTTGAAATCATATACAAAAAGGGTAAAGAAAATGTAGTAGCTGATGCGTTGTCCAGAAGGGATACATTTGCAGATGCCTTACTATGTGAAATGACCATGTTGACGGCCAATTGGGTGGATGAAGAAAGATTGGAATGAAATCAAGATAAGGATACACAATCTCTAATACAAAATATCAAGCAAGGATCTATGACATCTAACAAATTTGAGTGGAAAGGTAATGCCCTATGGTACAAGGATAGGTTATACTTGAGTAAATATTTTGAGTTGAAGCATAAGATTCTTGCAGAGCTACATGCCTCACTTGTTGGAGGACACTTTGGGTTTTTGAAGACATATCATAGAATAAAAAGAGAATTATTTTGGGAAGGCCTCAAGGGGGATGTACAAAATTTTGTATCAGAGTGTTTAGTGTGCCAACAGAACAAAGGGGAAACAATTAAGACACCAAGTCTGTTACAACCCTTACCAATTCCTAGCCAGAGATGGGAGGAGGTCTCCATGGATTTCATCACCAGATTGCCTTGTTCAGAGGGTAAGAATGTTATTTTTGTGATTGTGGATAGGCTCACAAAATATGCCCATTTTTGTGCCCTATCACATCCATTTGCAGCCAGTACAGTTGCAACTATTTTTTTGGAGACAATTCAAAGGCTACATGGAACCCAAAGATAATTGTAAGTGATCTTGATCCTATTTTCACAAGTAATTTTTGGACGGAATTATTTTCATGTTTGGGTACTCAGCTAGCTCACAATTCATCTTATCATCCTCAAAATGATGGGCAAACAAAAGTGGTCAACAAATGCTTAGAGGGGTATTTATGTTGTTTTGTATCAGATAAGCAAGAAAGGTGGATTAAATGGCTACCACTGGCATAATGGTGGTATAACACATCTTTTCATACCTCTTCTCAAATGACCTCATTTTAAGCATTATATGGTTACCATCCACCTTCTATCACTTCCTCCTTGAGGGTGCAAACTAAGATCAGAGATGTTGAGGAACACATTCAACATCAACAACAGGTTTTGGCTAGTTTGAAGGAGAATTTAGCATTAGCACAAAACAAGATGAAATAACAAGCAGATCAACACCGTAGTGAAAGACATTTTGAAATTGTTGACTAGGTTTTTGTATGTCTCCAGCCTTACAAACAGATGTCCCTAAAGCAACAGAAAAATGAAAACAAACTTGCTCCTAAATATTATGGCCCTTATCAGGTTCTACAGAAAATTGGTAGTGTTGCTTATAAACTAGAGTTGCCTCCATATTCACACATACACCCAGTATTCCATGTTTCATGCCTGAAGAAGGTTATTGGACAAAAATTTGAAGCCTATAAAAAGTTACCAGAACTTGATGAGGAAGGAAGAATCATTTTGGATCTAGAGAAGATTCTGCAAACACGTACTAAGAGACTGAAAACTAGAGACATTAAGGAATATCTGATCAAGTGGAAAAATCTGAGCATAGAAAACACCACCTGAGAGGATGAAGATTTTCTACAGAAACATCCAGGATTATTCAATGTTGAGGACGACGTTGGTTTGAAGGGGAAGGGCATGCTACACCCTTAACCTATTGCTTGTATTATGATATGAGTAGCCGACTTGTGGCTTACCATATCATTTTATTATATCATTTATACTTTCTCATGCTTAATAGGTCATCCTTCGTGATGACCATAGCATATGAGTAGTATATATAGGGGATTATAGGTAGTATTTCATTATCATTTGAGCATTTGAGTCTTATTATATGGTATGGAGGTTGCCCCCTCGAAGTGGTAAAGCTATTCTAATTGCATATTGAGATCATTATTTTGAAATATTGTGCTATTTGGTGTTCTATTGTTTCTCTCAATCTGAATTATCCAAGTAATTTCATTACAGAAACCCTTGGCATTCGAGTATGGACCAAGAAACTAGAGTGTGTCATAAGGTAGTGATTCCAACTCGTAGATGAAGATGTAGGATGCATGACGATTAAAGGTGACCATGTGATGTGTAATGTGCAATGTATAGTATGTAATGTAAGAATGCTACGTCTTATGTAGAATGAGGAGTATGTGATACAAGATATAAGTGTGACAAATTTATGATGAAGACTAATATGATGTATGATGTATAAACGCGTAAAGGGTGACATGATGTAGACTAAATGTAGAGTGTATGATGTAAGATGTAAGACATATGATGCGAGATGTATGAAGAGTCACAATGTGTAGTATCTATTGTGTAGTGTGTGGGGTTCATGTGTAGTATGCCCTCAACAATTAAGTGTGAACCAAAATAGAAGAATGTGTCATTGGGTAATAGTGATGTTAAAGTGTAGATTGATGGATTATAATGAAAATATGATAGATGCACGAATGCTAGGATGGGGGGCATGTGTGAATGCTATGCCCCCTAGGTATGTAAGCGATGGAATTCTAGTCAATAGGCACTAAGTGTATCAATGTAAGGAGTATTTTCCTTAACAAAGTGATGGGACATTGAAGTGATAGAGGAGTGTGACCATAAACTGGTTCATCATCATAGTAAGCTTCATCTGGGTCCCAGTCATCGACATAGGTATGGTCTATAATAGGTGGTGGAAATACAAGTTTAACTTTAGAAGGTGGCTACTGAGCATGACCATGTAATGAAACATATACCTTTTATGGAAGAGGAGTTAGACTAACATCAAGAGAAGGTTGCTTAGTTTGATGAGGTACCATTGTAGATGACTTAGTAGGAGGAGGTTTGGAACTGATTTTTAAAAGAGGTTACTTATGTTGATTAGGTGATACCGTAGGTGGTTACTTAGGTAGCTCATGACTTTCCTTATTGGACGAATCAGATTTAAGAACCCATTGAGATGTAACAAGTGGAGAGGACCATGTAACCGAATGTTTTGTGGTGAATGATAAGAAACCTTAACACTCAAGATGCTTGATTCTTCATTGTAAATCACGGAAATCATTTTCACTATGTCCATTGATTCGATGATTATGTCACAAAATATTGTTGTTGTTGTTGATGTCATTGTCATTGTTGTTTATTGTGGACTGCTTGCTTCTCATAAGAATGGACCTATAAAAGGAGGATGATCAAGTAGTCAAATATGCATGTATATGTAAAAATTGTATCTATATAGTAAGAAGACTGGAAATGGAAGTATGAAAAAGTAAAAGGAATATGTGCATCTGATCCGTGATGAGAGAAAATGGTGTAAAGAGGATATCATGTGCTATGATTTTTTTAGGAAATGTCACGCCAGCCTATTCAAAGAAGTGTAGGGAGAAAGTTGCATTATTCTCCAACCTGTAACTGCTTCCCTGAAGATGTATGAAGAGATCCCTATTTTGCCTGGTTTTTTTGGTGATCTGATGTCACTGGCAGAAGTAGTGTAGAGAGGAAATACAATGTATCCTCTAACCTATAACTGCTCCCTAGAATGCCAAGGAGAATTGTGTCTGTTAAAATTTGTTGTGTATGGGATTCATAGACTTGTTTGAACTCACTCGTTGTATAACCCACAATTTCAAGGATAGAAAACTGAACTGAATTGTATGGGTAGAGAGCATTGTGTAGTGTTTAAAACCCCAACTAATGTCCCCCTCTTTGGGGGTGCATGCGGCATCCCTGAAAGGAGAATGAAGCCCCAAAACAAGACTAAATGCATAAAATGTGCCCTATAGGGGGGGAGGGAATTCGCTTGGTAGAAACCAAGGTATACAAAAATAAGTGGCTAGAAAATAAGTGTTAGTACGAATAAGCATGCATATAAAAGACAAGTGTATGCTATGCAAAAAATGTATAAGATAAAATGCAAGTAAACACACAAGAAGACAACCATAGACCGCAAAAGAGGATTACAAACATGGGACACCACTCATGATGTCTCAAGACACATAAGGAAATAATGGTCTTCTATAAACAACCAAGTGTGAACACCAAATATAGGGCAATTCCCACATATAAGAGCAAATAAAAAAATTAAGCACAAACAGCAGATAGCCAAAGAAGTAATCCTACAAAGCAAATGTTACATATGAAGCACTCATTACCATGTTAGAAAGATAACCCATATTTGAATAGTATGTATAAGAAAGTAATAAAAAGTGCTAAGTACAAAATGAAATGATAACACATGTAAAAGATGAATTTGGATGCCCCTAATAACCATTATAGAATGGGTAGGAGGTGAGCATCCATGTTGAGTGCAAGAGACCTGTATCTGTGATAAAAACTAGAAAGGGACGTGAACGTGCATGTGTGTATGGTAAAGATAATGACATACAAGAGATCTATCTAGCATGTGAAATAAATTGAATATTATACTAGAAAATGTAAGCAAAAGTAAAAGTAACCAAGATATGCAATATGTTGTGGATGGATGGAATTGAATGCAAGATGGATGGTCGGAGCTATGTACCCCTTGAGTGGATGGAAGTGTATGAAATTAGGTTTATTTAACATACCCCCTTAGTAGTCACAAATGAACCAAAAATAAGAGTGCGTCATTGGGAAATGGTCGAATTGTGTGTTGTGTGTAGCACGCTGTGATGAGTGTGTACATGTAGTGTTGATAATAAGTGACCTAGAGATGAACGCCTGATGATGTAGCCTAGAATGTATATCATGATGAGATGAATAGAGGTAGTGGTGATGTATCCTAAAGCGTATATCACTATGAGATGAATAGAGGGAGTGGTGATGTATCCTAAAGCACATACCACTACAAGATGAAGGAATAAGTGACCATTTATCCTATAGCGTATGTCACTAACCTAGTAATTTTTCATGATATAAGATCGAGTGATGAACGTGTGTGTATGATAAGGTCCATATGATTGGGAAACCCTTGGAATTTGAGTATGGACCAAGGAACTACAGTTCTTCATAGGGTAGTGATTGCAACTCATAGATGAAGATGTAGGATGTGTGATGATTAAAGGTGACCATGTGATGCATAATGTGCAATGTATAGTATGTAATGTAAGAATGCTATGTATTATGTAGAATGAGGAGTATGTGATACAAGATATAAGTGTGACAAATTTATGATGAAGACTAATATGGCGTATGATGTAAAGATGCGTAAAGCGTGACATGATGTAGAATAAATGTAGAGTTTATTATGTAAGATGTAAGACATATGACACGAGATGTATGAAGAGTCACAATGTGTAGTATCTATTGTGTAGTGTGTGGGGTTCATGTGTAGTATGCCCTCAATAGTTAAGTGTGAACCAAAATAGAAGAGTGTGTCATTGGGTAATAACAATGTTAAAGTGTAGATGAATGTGGCTATGAGAAGAGATGGATGTATTATAATGAAAATATGAGAGATGCACGAATGCTAGGGTGGGGGACATGTGTGAATGCTATGCTCCCTAGGTATGTAAGCAATGGAATTCTAGTCAGAAGGAACTAAGTGGATCAATGTAAGGAATATTTTCCTTAACAAATTTATGGGACATTTAAGTGATAGAGGAGTGTGACCATAAAATGGTTCATCATCATAGTAAGCTTTATCTGGGTCCCAATCATCGACACAGGTATGGTCTATAGCAGGTGGTGGAAATAAAATTTTAATTTTAGAAGGTGGTTGCTGAGCATGACCATGTAATGAAACAAATACCTTTTATGGAAGAGGAGTTATACTAACATCAAGAGGAGGTTTCTTAGTTTAATGAGGTACCATTGTAGATGACTTAGTAGGAGGAGGTTTGGAACTGCTTTTTTAAAGAGGTTACTTATGTTGACCTTGTGATACCGTAGGTGGTTACTTAGGCAGCTCGTGATTTTCCTTATTGGATGAATAAAATTTAAGAACCCATTGAGATGTAACAAGGGGAGAGGACCATGTAACCGAATGTTTTTTGGTTAATGATATGAAAGCTTAATGCTCAAGATGCTTGATTCTTCATTGTAAATCATGGAAATCATTTTCATTATGTCCATTGATTCAATGATTATGTCACAAAATATTGTTGTTGTTGTTGATGTCATTGTCATTGTTGCTTATTGTGGACTACTTGCTTCACATAAGAATGGACCTATAAAAGGAGGATGATCAAGTAGTCAAATATGCATGTATATGTAAAAATTGTATGTATTTAGTAAGAAGACTGGAAATGGAAGTAGGAAAAAGTAAAAGGAATATGTGCACTTTATCCGTGATAAGAGAAAATGGTGTAAAGAGGATATTGTGTGATATGGTTTTTTTAGGCAATCTCAGGCCACCCTATTCAAAGAAGTGTAGGGAGAAAGTTGCATTATTCTCCAACCTGTAACTGCTTCCCTGAAGATGTATGAAGAGATCCCTATTTTGCCTGGTTTTTTTGGTGATCTAATGTCACTGGCTGAAGTAGTGTAGAGAGGAAATCCATTGTATCCTCTAACCTATAACTTCTCCGTAGAATGCTAAGAAAATTGTGTCCTGTAAAATCCATTGTGTATGGGGTTCATAGACTGGTCTGAACCCACTCGTTGTATAACCCAAAATGTTAAGGATGGAAAACTGAACTTAATTATACCGGTAGAGAGCATTGTGTAGTGTTTAAAACCCCAATTGATGTCCCCCTCTTTGGGGGTGCATGCGACATCGCTGAAAGTAGAATGCGGCCCCAAAAGAAGACTAACTGCATAAAATGCGCCCTGTATGGGGGAAGGGAATGTGCTTGGTAGAAACCAAGGTATATGAAAAATAAGTGGCTAGAAAATAAGTGTTAGTACGAATAAGCATGCATGTAAAAGACAAGTGTATGATACACAAACAAAGTATAAGATAAAATGAAAGTAAACATGCAAGAAGACAACTATAGAACGCAAAAGAGGATTGCAAACATGGCACACCACTCATGATGTCATAAGAAACGCAAGGACATAATGGCCTTCTATAAACAACCAAGTGTGAATACCAAATAAAGGGTAATTCCCACATACAAGAGCAAATAAAAAAAGTAAACACAAACAACAGATAGCCAAACAAGTAATCCTACAAAACAAATGTTGCACATGAACCACTCATTAGCATGTTAGAAAGATAACCCATATTTGAATAGTATGTCTAAGAAAGAAATAAAAAGTGCTAAGTACAAAATGAAATGATAGAATGTGTAAGAGATGAATTTTGATGCCCCCAATAACCATTGTAGGATGGGTAGGAGGCGAGCATCCATGTTGAGTGCAAGAAACCTATATCTGCGATCAAAACTAGAAAAGGGCGTGAACGCGCCTGTGTGTATGGTAAAGATAATGACATACAAGAGATCTAGCTAGCATGTGTAATAAAGTGAACATTATATGAGAAAATGTAATTAAAATTAAAAGCAACCAAGATATGCAATATGCTGTGGATGGATGGAATTGAATGCAAGATGGATGGTAGGAGCCGCGTGCCCCCGAGTGGATGGAAGTGTATGAAATTAGGTTTATTTAACACACCCCCTGAACAGTCAAGAATGAACCAAAACTAAGAGTGTGTCATCGGGAAATGGTCGAATTGTGTGTTGTGCATAGTGCATTGTGATGAGTGTGTACATGTAGTGTTGATAATATGTGACCTAGAGATGAACGCCTAATGATGTAGCGTAAAGCGTATATCATGATGAGATGAATAGAGGGAGTGGTGATGTATCCTAAAGCGTATATCACTATGAGATGAATAGAGGGAATGGTGATGTATCCTAAAGCACATACCACTACAAGATAAAGGAATAAGTGACCATTTATCCTATAGCGTATGTCACTAACCTAGTAATTTTGCATGATATAAGATTGAGTGATGAACGTGTGTGTATGATAAGGTCCATATGATTGGGAAACCCTTGGCATTCGAGTATGGACCAAGGAACTACAATCCTTCATAGAGTAGTGATTGCAACTCGTAGATGAAGATGTAGGATGTGTGATGATTAAAGGTGACCATGTGATGCATAATGTGCAATGTATAGTATGTAATGTAAGAATGCTATGTATTATGTAGAATGAGGAGTATGTGATACAAGATATAAGTGTGAAAAAATTATGACGAAGACTAATATTATGTATAGAGGTGTAAAGGGTGACATGATGTAGACTAAATGTAGAGTGTATTATGTAAGATGTAAGACATATGATGTGAGATGTATGAAGAGTTGCAATGTGTAGTATCTATTGTGTAGTGTGTGGGGTTCATGTTTAGTATGTCCTCAACAATTAAGTGTGAACCAAAATAGAAGAGTGTGTTATTGGGTAATAACAATGTTACAGTGTAGATGAATGTGCCTAGGAGAAGAGATTGATGGATTATAATGAAAATATGAGAGATGCGCAAATGCTAGGATGAGGGGTATGTGTGAATGTTATGCCCCATAGGTATGTAAGCGATGGAATTCTAGTGAAAAGGCACTAAGTGGATCAATGTAAGGAGTATTTTCCTGAACAAAGTGATGGGACATTTAAGTGATAGAGGAGTGTGTCCATAAAATGGTTCATCATCATAGTAAGATTCATCTGGGTCCCATTCATCGACATAGGTATGGTCTATAGCAGGTGGTGGAAATAAAATTTTAACTTTAGAAGGTGGCAACTGAGTATGACCATGTAATGGAATATATACCTTTTATGGAAGAGGAGTTAGACTAAAATCAAGAGGAGGTTTCTTAGTTTGATGAGGTATCATTGTAGATGACTTAGTAGGAGGAGGTTTGGAACTGATTTTTAAAAGAGGTTACTTATGTTGACTTGGTGATACTGTAGGTGGTTACTTTGGCAGCTCGTGACTTTCCTTATTGGATGAATCAGATTTAAGAACCCATTGAGATGTAACAAGTGGAGAGGACCATGTAACAGATTTTTTTTTGGTGAATGATATGAAACCTTAACACTCAAGATGCTTGATTCTTCATTGTAAATCATGGAAATCATTGTCATTATGTCCATTGATTTGATGATTATGTAACAAAATATTATTGTTGTTGTTGATGTCATTGTCATTATTGCTTATTGTGGACTGCTTGCTTCTCATAAGAATGGACCTATAAAAGGAGGATGATCAAGTAGTTGAATATGCATGTATATGTAAAAATTTTATGTATATAGTAAGAAGAGTGGAAATGGAAGTATGAACAAGTAAAAGGAATATGTGCACCTGATCCGTGATGAGAGAAAAGGGTGTAACGAGGATATCATGTGCTATGATTTTTTTAGGCAATCTCACACTACCCTGTTTGAAGAAGTGTAGGGAGAAAGTTACATTATTCTCCAACATGTAACTACTTCCGTAAAGTTGTATGAAGAGATCCCTATGTTGGTGGTTTTTTTGGTGATCCGATGTCACTGGCTGAAGTAGTGTAGAGAGGAAATCCACTGTATCCTCTAACATGTAACTTCTCCCTAGAATGCTAAGGACAATTGTGTCCTATAAAATCCATTGTGTATGGGGCTCATATACTTGTGTGAACCCAGTCGTTGTATAACCTACAATGTCAAGGATGGAAAACTAAACTGAATTTTATTGGTAGAGAGCATTGTGTAGTGTTTAAAACCCCAACTGATGTCCCCCTATTTGGGGGTGCATGTGACGTCGTTGAAAGGAGAATGCAGCCCCAAAAGAAGACTAAACACAAAATTTTCCCTATAGGGGGGAAGGAAATTAGCTTGGTAGAAACCAAGGTATACAAAAATAAGTGGCTAGAAAATAAGTGTTAGTACCAATAAGGATGCATATAAAAGACAAGTCTACGCTACGCAAAAAATGTATAGCATAAAAAGAAAGTAAACACGCAAGAAGACAAGCATAGACTGCAAAAGAGGATTGCAAACATGGGACACCACTCATGATGTTGCAAGAAACACAAGGACATAATGGCCTTCTATAAAAAACCAAGTGTGAACACCAAATAAAGGGAAATTCCCACATACAAGAGCAAATAAAAAAAGTAAGCACAAACAAGTAATCCTACGAAAAAAATGTTGCACATGAAGCACTCATTAGCATCTTAGAAAGATAACCCATATTTGAATATTATGTATAAGAAATTAATAAAAAGTGCTAAGTACAAAATGAAATTATAGCACGTGTAAGAGATGAATTTGGATGTCCCCCAATAACCATTGTAGAATGGGTAGGAGGCAAGCATCTATGTTAAGTGTAAGAGACCTGTATCTGCGATCAAAACTAGAAAAGGGCGTGAACGTGCATGTGTGTATGGTAAAGATAATGACATAAAAGAGATCTAGATAGCATGTGTAATAAAGTGAACATTATACGAGAAAATGAAATTAAAATTAAAAGCAAACAAGATATGCGATATGTTGTGGATGGATGAAATTGAATGCAAGATGGATGGTAGGAGCCGTGTGCCCCCTGAGTGGATGGAAGTGTATGAAATTAGGTTTATTTAACATACCCACTCAATAGTCAAGAACGAACAAAAAATAAGAGTGCGTCATTAGTAAATGATCGAATTGTGTGTTGTGTGTAGTGTGTTGTGATGAGTGTGTACATGTAGTGTTGATAATATGCGACCTAGAGATGAACGCCTGATGATGTAGCCTAAAATGTATATCATGATGAGATGAATAGAGGGAGTGATGATGTATCCTAAAGCGTATATCACTTTGAGATGAATAGAGGAAGTGGTGATGTAGCCTAAAAAACATACCACTACAAGATGAAGGAATAAGTGACCATTTATCCTATAGTGTATGTCACTAACCTAGTAATTTCGTATGATAAAAGGTCAAGTGATGAACGTGTGTGTATGATAAGGCCCATTTGATTGGGAAACCCTTGGCATTCGAGTATGGACCAAGGAACTAGAGTGCATCATAGGATAGTTATTACAAATCATAAATGAAGTTGTAGGATGTGTAAGGATTAAAGGTGACCAAGTGATCCGTAATGTGCAATGTATAGTATGTAATGTAAGAATGCTATGTATTATGTAGAATGAGGAGTATGTGATACAAGATATAAGTGTGACAAGTGTATGATGAAGACTTATATGATGTATGATGTATAGACGCATAAAGGATGACATGATGTAGACTAAATGTAGAGTGTATGATGTAAGATGTAAATCATATGATGCAAGATGTACGAAGAGTCACAATGTGCAATATCTATTGTGCAGTGTGTGGGGTTCATGTGTAGTATGCCCTCAACAGTTAAGTGTGAACTGAAATAGAAGAGTGTGTCATTGGGTAATAGCGATGTTAAAGTGTAGATGAATGTGGCTATGAGAAGAGATTGATGGATTATAATTAAAATATGAGAGATGCATGAATGCTAGTGTGGGGGGCATGTGTGAATGCTATTCCCCCTAGGTATGCAAGTGATGGAATTCTAGTGAAAAGGAACTAAGTGGATCAATGTAAGGAGTATTTTCCTTAACAAAGTGATGGGATATTCAATTGATAGAGGAGTGTGAATAGAAAATGGTTCATCATCATATTAAGCTTCATCTAGGTCCCAATCATCGACATAGGTATGGTCTATAGCAGGTGGTGGAAATAAAAGTTTAACTTTAGAAGGTGGCTGCTGAGCATGACCATGTAATGGAACAAATACCATTTATGGAAGAGGAGTTAGACTAACATCAAGAGGAGGTTGCTTAGTTTGATGAGGTACCATTGTAGATGACTTAGTAGGAGGAGGTTTGGAACTACTTTTTAAAAGAGGTTACTTATGTTGACTTGGTGATACCGTAGGTGGTTACTCAGGAAGCTCGTGACTTTCCTTATTAGACGAATAAAATTTAAGAACCCATTGAGATGTAACAAGAGGAGAGGACCATTTAACCTAATGTTTTGTGGTGAATGATATGAAACCTTAACGCTCAAGATGCTTGATTCTTCATTGTAAATCATGGAAATCATTTTGATTATGTCCATTGATTCAATGATTATGTCACAAAATATTGTTGATGCTATTGATGTCATTGTCATTGCTGCCTATTTTGGACTGATTTCTTCTCATAAGAATGGACCTATAAAAGAAGGATGATCAAGTAGTCAAATATGCATGTATATGTAAAAATTTTATGTATATAGTAAGAAGAGTGGAAATGGAAGTATGAAAAAGTAAAAGGAATATGTGCACTTGATCCGTGATGAGAGAAAAGGGTGTAAAGAGGATATCGTGTGCTATGATTTTTTTAGGCAATCCCACACAACCCTGTTTGAAGAAGTGTAGGGAGAAAGTTGCATTATTCTTCAACCTGTAACTACTTCCCTAAAGATGTATGAATAGATCCCTATATTGCCTGGTTTTTTTGGTGATCCGATGTCACTGGTTGAATTAGTGTAGAGAGGAAATCCACTATATCCTCTAACCTGTAACTACTCCCTAGAATGCTAAGGACAATTATGTCCTGTAAAATCCATTGTGTATGGGGTTCATAGACTAGTATGAACCCATTCACTGTATAACCCACAATATCAAGGACGAAAAACTAAACTGAATTGTACCGGTAGAGAGCATTGTGTAGTGTTTAAAACCCCAACCGATGTCCCCCTCTTTGAGGGTGCATGTGACATCATTGAAAGGATGATACAGCCCTAAAAGAGGACTAACTGCATAAAATGTTCCCTATAGGGGGGAAGGGAATGTTCTTGGTAGAAACCAAGGCATACATAAACAAGTGGCTATAAAAGAAGTGTTAGTACAAATAAACAATGCATGTAAAAGACAAGTGTATGCTAATAATGTATAAGATAAAATGCAAATAAACACACAAGAATATAACCATAGACTGCAAAAGAGGATTGAAAACATGGGACACCATTCATGATGTCAAAAGACACACAAGGACATAATGACCGTCTACAAACAACCAAGTGTGCACATGAAATAAAGGGGAATTCCTACATACAAGAGAAAACAAAAAAAGTAAGCAAAAACAACAAATAGCCAAGAAAGTAATCCTACAAAACAAATGCTGCACATGAAGCACTTGTTAGCATGTTAGAAAGATAACCCATGTTTCAATAGCGTGTATAAGAAAGTAATTAAAAGTGCTAAGTACAAAATGAAACGATAGCACTTGTAAGAGATGAATTTGGTCCCCCCAAAAATCATTGTAGGATGGGTGGGCTGAGTGCAAGAGACCTGTATCTGTGATCATAACTAGAAAAGGGTGTGAACGCACATGTGTGTATGGTAAAGATAATGACATACAAGAGATCTAGCTAGCATGTGAAATAAAGTGAACATTATACTAGAAAATTTAAGCAAAAGTAAAAGCAACCAAGATGTGCAATATGCTTTGGATGGATGCAATTGAATGCAAGATAGATGGTAGGATCCGCGTGCCCCCAGAGTGGATGGAAGTGTATGAAATTAGGTTTATTTAGTATGCCCCCTCAACAGTCAAGAATGAACCAAAAACAAGAGTGTGTCATCGGGAAATGGTCAAATTTTTTGTTGTGTGTAGCGCATTGTGAAGAGTGTGTACATGTAGTGTTGAGAATATGTGACCTAGGGATGAACGACTGATGATGTAGCCTAAAAAATATATCATGATGAGATGAATAAAGGGAGTGGTGATGTAGCCTAAAGGATGTAATACTACAAGATGAAGGAATATGTGACCATTTATCATACATCGTATGTCAATAACCTAGTAATTTTGCATGATAAAAGGTCGAGTGATGAACGTGTGTGTATGATAAGGTCCATTTGATTTGGAAACCCTCGTTAGTCAAGTATGGATTGAGGAACTATAGTGTGTCATAGGGTTTTGATTGCAATGCATAGATGAAGATGTAGGATGTGTGATGATTAAAGTAAACCACGTGATGTGTAATATGCGATGTATAGTATGTAATGTAAGAATGTTATGTATTATGTAGAATGAGGAGTATGTGATACAATATATGAGTGCGACAAATGTATGATGAAGATGTAGTGCCCACACTTTTTATAGCTCAGTAGCTTGTTGTTTCTTTGCTCATAGACATGTTTTGACAGTGATTTTGTTATATCTTGGACATTATATTTAGAGATTTGATCTTATTAGACATGTGTGGACATTTAGGCGTATAGCGCCAATTTAGCTTAATTTCTATGTTGTCGCATTTTCTTATGATGTCATGGATACTAATGGATATGATGTTGTGTTCGGAACATACTTTTATTGATGGATAGTTGTTGCATGTTGGGATTCTATGGTTATATGTCACTTTATCATCTTGTCTAACTTTTGGAGATATTGAGTATAATTGTGCACGTTGTCGCATTTTGATTTCAGTAGGATGTTAGGCTAGTTTAGAACTCATTGATATCTTACTGATGTCAGTTGATTTATATTGTATCAGACAGGTGTGGTTAATGTGTGCAATGAGTGTGCAGGTGACAGGTTTACAAGAGAACGTGAGATTTAGGCCAGCTACACAATCTTGCACAAGTAGCCCACGGGCTGAGTCCTAGCCATGTTCATTGTGTGAAGCCTTAGTATAGGAGATTATTATTTTGGGCACTATGAGTGACCCCAATTTTTGTAATGTATTGTGCCTTGAATTATTAATTTTGTTTAGGGTAGTTAGTTATGTTGTAAACTTGTTTTGGGAGTTAATAATCCCACTTTCATTAAAATTTTGATTTTTTTTAATGAGTCACTTAATCACAAGGGTTTAGGGTCACATGTGAGACCCTTGGGTGGTCCCCACACCCTCTACCCTTGTGCCAAAAATGCAAAACCCGAAATTAGGGTTATTTTGGGCATTTTTAGGGACCCCTTTTTAGTTTGGGAGTTCCCTTAACATAAAAATGAGCCCTTGGACCCTACCTAATGGGTAGGTGGGCTAGAGGGAAGTTTTCCCTCCCTTTTTGCCTCTTGTTTGGTCACATCCATGTAAGGGGTGTGGATTGGAGTGCTTGTTAAAAATTCTCACTAATTTTGTCTTGTTAACATTTGGGGGAATTTGGGAGAAGAGGGAAAAAAGACAAGTTTTACCCTTTCTCTCTTTTGTTTTGGCATCTTTGACCTTGAAGGAGGGAGAGGGGTGACACATGTCACCCCCTCATTTGTGAGGATTCTTGCTTGCTCCTCTTCAAATTCCCCATTCATGGGAAAAGAGAGGGACTTTTTTTTTGGAACTTCTTGCTTGGGATGTTTGGGTGATTGGAGCTAGTGATTTGCTTGAGTCAAGAGTGGAGAAATTTGAAGTTGGGAAGCTTTTTGGAGAGCTTTCTTTGAGGTAGGCTCTTATGTCTTATTGCTTGTGTTGTTTTTTTTGGTTGTTAGATTGGTTGCTTGAAATTGTTATTGTTGCATGTGGATTTTGGTTGTTGTTTGCTTGTTTTACTCCCTCCATCATATGGCATGATGGAGTTTTGGAGTTGTGGGGGAAGAGAGAGGGATATTTCCCTCTCAATCCTCAAGGCTTGATGGACAAGCCTTGTAGGGTCTTATATTTTTTTTTCCCCCTCAAATGGTTGAGGTGGGGAAGTTGATTCATTTGGCTTGAATCTCCTTCCCCATTCTTGGTAAGGAAACCCCTTTGGGGTTTGAAAATCCTTCCAAGAAGGACTTGGGGAAAGGGTGGAGGAATAAGGAAGGATTGTATGTAAATAGGAGAAATAAGGAGGGTATGGAGTATTTGGTACTTATGCTTAACTATTATTGGATTAAATTTTTGGAGAACTCCTCTCCTCTCTTCCCCATGTTGTTATAGAGTTAAGAACTTGGGTTCTTCTCTTCTTCCTTCCTTGTAAATTTTGGAGTCTTGTCTTGTTTTTTGTCCTATTTTGTGTGTTGTATCATTGTTAGTTCACCCTTCATCTTGTGCAAGTTGTGGTTGTTATCCTCTTTCCCATGGGCTTGGGGGAGGCTAGCATGCATCCCAACCTTGGGAGAGGCATGTAATGATGCCTATGGTTGGGTGGCAAACAAGCTCTTTCTCCTTGTTGGGTTTCTTGAAGGCATGAAGGTTGAAGTGTCAAGTTGACAGGTTGGTGTTTGTTAGAGACCTGTTTGACTCCTCTCTCTTTTGAGGACTTTACTTCTTGTCTCTTGCAAGGAATGGTTTAGTAGAATCTTCATTGTTGTCAAAACCTCTCCTTTGTATTGAAATTTTTTAAGGGTAAGTGTAAGCCATTCTTGAGAAACCTCTCTTCTCAAGCTTGTAAGAAGTCTGGTGATGAACTTGAGTAGTATGTATTGGGTATGTTTTGTATATGAAAACTTCAAGAAACTTGAAAATGAAATATTGTTTTGTTGTTTCCTTGATATTAAAAAATGTATGTAATTATTATAGTAATTTTTGAAGATTCAGATCCTTGGTTAAAATTTGAAAATATTGTGAAATGGTTATACACCTTCAATGTTGCATTTCTATTTGACATATCATTCTGAAATGCTTGTAGTTGGGATTTTATTGCATTTGGAAAACAAGTTTATTTGGAAATGTGGAAATCATCATATAAGTAACTTGATGCTATTATTGTTGGTATCTATTTTTGGAAAATCTGTAAATAGTTATTTTTTTGCATTATATATGGACATAATTCTATTCAACATACTATGTATAATGTAAATAATATATCTCTTCTTGTTGCTTCCCTTTTGTGACAACGTGGAATGGAGAGTGAATAAGATGCAATTTTTCTAAGTACTTTGTTTTTTTTTGCATCAAATGATAAAATTAAAATCTGTATCTATTTCAAGTGAAATCCTTATGTTTTATCATTGTGTATAAATTGATCTCATTTAGTTTCTAGATAAGTTAAAATTCTTAGCTCAATTGTGTTATCAAAATAAGTTTTAAATATAGATTTCTTTATATAATAGAATATATTTCCTTATTGAAAATATTGTGTTTTTGTATATTATATACTCTATATTATACATATATTGTATATAAATAATAATATTATAAAAATTATATGTGTATATATGCAAATATATAAATAATAGTGTATATATATATAAAAAGATTTTACATATATATATAATTTATATATTCATATATATATATATATTTATTTATATAACAAGAAAAAAATAAGTAAACAAACAAAACGGTATATATATTTATATTACAAACAAATACGTTTTATTAATCAATAATAAAAAAATGTGTGTTTTGGTGGGGGGTTTGGCCCCCCCACCCCTGCACATATATTAAAAAAAAAAAAAAAAAAAAAATGTTGGTGGGGGGGCGTTAGGCCCCCCCAAACCCCCTGCACTTTCTCCACAGAGCCCGCTGCCGCTATGGCCTTGCAACCACCTCCTCTTGTACACTCCCCTCTCTCCCCCTTGCCTCCACGCCGCCATGCACCCTCCAGCTCCTCCACCTGCCCCATGCCGCCACTCCTCACACGCCTACCCTCACTCATTCCCCTCAGACTCCCTCCATGAGGAAAATCCCTCTCAAAAATAATAATAATAAAGCAGCCCATCTCCTTTCTAATGAATAACAAATAGCTGCCCCTATTCATACAAATAAATATATATAAATACAGATGTATTGGTTTTAAATTGATATAACTTAACAAACAAACAAAACACAATATGGTAATTCCATTCTTGGAAATCTCCATGAATAAAAAATCCATTAACCTGCTTGAAGAAACAAAGAGCCACAACAAAAGCAAAATGAGAAAAAGAATGGAAGAGATAGGAGAAGAAAATGGCTATTAGAGGAAGTTAGGGCAAACCTTAGGGCTGACTCCAAAATCTAGGGACCATGATTTATTTGATCCTAGGGTTCTTAAATAAAACCCTACTTCACTTTTGAATAGTGAGAAATATTGTGGGATTAAACTATTTGGAATAGGGAGATGAGATTTTTATTAAAGAATGGGTAGATATCTTCTCTTGTAGGTTGATTTAGTCAAAGATATATATATTTAGTATTTTAATGTGTGAGAAAATTATTAGAAGCTAAATAAATAAAATTAATTAAAAACAAGTGTTTTAACGAATTTGGTTAAAATTATATCATTAAGAATTTAGTTACTTAATCGAGAACGATTAGGTGAAACATTAGTTCACTACTTCAAAAAAAAAAATTTACCAACTTTTTAGCTTGTTTCCCAGGTGTCCCGAGGCGGGGCACGTTACAGTTGGTATCAGAGCGGAGGTTCGCACACATGCAGACACTCTGGGTATTTAATTAAGATAGTTAATGATAATGTTAATAACAATAAATTTAATAAATGGATAAAAATAATTAGTTAAAAATCATCCGCAACCATTAAATTTTTAATTAATAACTCCTTCGCTCACCTCGTGCACAGGATGGCACCCAAGAGAGGATGATCAGCTAGAGGTTTGGGGCATGGTGTACCTACACGGGAGCAGCCGGCACCCGAATTTGGGCCTCAGATATTAGAGGCCTTGCACCAGCTGATAGGCGTTGTGGAGCAGCGTCTACCACCACCGCAAGAGACGAGAGTGGAGATACCGTTGGGAGACGAGGAGCCGATAGGCGAGGATGTCACTTTCAGAGCCACCAGAGCACGATACACCGAGGTGGGAGAGGTCACGTAGCCCTTCCGTTCATCACGAGAGGGTAGCCTCGTTCCGTCGTAGCCGCTCACACAGTCTCGAGGGACCATTCGAGGATAGATGACCCCCTTCGCCTGTTGGACTACATCGCCAGGATCGAGATACAGGTAGTGTGATCAGGGATCTTCTTTGCTTGCAGCCACCCACTTACACTGGCTCTACAGATGGCTTTGGGGCTGAGTCATGGCTCCTTAGCTTAGATAGTTGCTTTGGCTTGCACTCTTACGAGAGCAACGTCAAGGCGAGGTTCACTATACACCTCCTCCGAGACGCAGCAGGCGTTTGGTGGAGGAATGAGGAGCGGAAGCTCCATCTGACTCGAGAGACAGTGACCTGGGAGTTGTTCGAGGAGTGATTCAGGGCTCGTTATATGTCTAGAGCACTTCGTGCAAAAGAGGATAGATGAGTTTCATGACTTACGACAGGGATCTGGCACATAGTAGCGCAGTATGAGAGCAGGTTCCTGGATCTTCTGCAGTATGTGGACTACCTGCAAGATGAGAAATTACAGGTTAACAGGTTTATTCGAGGCCTTAATGCAGATATAGCAGGAGCAGTTAGGATGTTATCTCCTCCCACACTTGAGAAGGCCGTTGAGAAGGCCTACTTAGCTGAGGAGAACAGGACCAAGGCACAGGAGCACCGTGATAGAAACAAGAGCAAGTTTCAGGAGAGGATACAGGCCTTTCAGAGTCAGAGGTCACGAGGTACTGCACCACCCCCTAGAGGAGGATTTTGGCCTCCGCCAGCAGCCACATGAGGGCTCCACCACAACCGCAGCGACAAACACAGCAGCAGGGCCACCCACAGCAAGGGGCTAGACAGACACAGGGATTTCAGAGAGGTGTTTCTAGAGGTGGTTTTGGTGGAGCCAGGGATAGGAGGAAGGGTACTCAGCAGGCACAGCCAGCTCGCACACAGCAGTCTGCTAGGGTTGGACCGGCAAGATCAGTACACCAGAGTACAGGAGGGACCCCATCTCAGAGGGGTACAGTAGGATGTTTTATTTGTGGATCTCCTGATCACTATGTGTGCATGTGCCTGCACAAACCCAATACCATGGATACACAGAGAGCTGCTAGATCCGAGCAGACGGTGGGTGATGTAGGACGCGCTCATCGTGTATATGCAGCAGTTGACAACCGCCAGGCCGAGCATCAGGCCACAGTCATTGAGACGACAGGTACTATCAGGGTATTTTTGTCTCAGTACTTTTTGATTCAGGTGCTTCAGATTCTTTTATATCACCTTCTATAGTGGACCAGTGTGGGCTAGTGGTGGCTAGGCAACCAGATAGTTGGCAGGTTGAGTTGGCCTCTGGGGCCAAACTCACCATGGACTCGTATGTGGAGAGTTACGTACTTGATTTAGGAGCCTTCTCCACTACTCTTGACCTCCGAGTTATTCCTTTAGGATCCTATCAGGTAGTGTTGGGTATGGATTGGCTCGAGGCTCATCGAGCTAAGGTGGATTGCATAAATAAGGTCATTGAGTGTCAGGATGATCTTGGGAGTGCAGTTGTGATATCTGGGATGCAGAGGCCTATCTCCTTACGCATGATATCGGCTAAGCAACTCAAGCGGAGCATGCGTAAGGGTTGTCAGTTATTTGCTATCACCATCAGTGACCGATCAGAGAGCACTTCAGAGCACTCACCCTTAGATGACCATGTAGTTTTGAGGGAGTATGCAGATGTGTTTCCAGGTGAGCTTCCAGGGTTACCACCCCGCAGAGAGGTAGATTTCACCATTGATTTAGTACCTAGATCTGCACCAGTTTCTAGGGCACCTTATCAGATGATGACTCCAGAGCTTCATGAGCTCAAGATTCAGTTAGAGGAGTTGTTAGATAAGGGTCTCATTCGCCCTAGTGTATCTCCTTGGGGAGCGCCAGTCATATTTGTGAAGAAGAAGGATGGTTCTCTCAGACTTTGTGTAGACTTCAGATAGCTCAATAAGGTCACAATAAAGAACCGTTATCCACTCCCTAGGATTGATGACTTGTTTGATCAGATGCGGGGAGTGAGAGTGTTCTCCAAAATCGATCTCAAGTTAGGATATCATCAGTTGTGCATATCAGATGCAGACATTCATAAGACAACATTTCGCACACGTTATGGGCATTATGAGTTCACAGTGGTTCCATTTGGTTTGACCAATGCCCCAGCTGTCTTCATGAGCCTCATGAATGGAGTATTCAGGACATTTCTGGATCACTTTTTCTTAGTGTTCCTTGATGACATATTGATTTATTCTCGTTCCGAGGAGGAACACGAGGAGCATTTGAGACAGGTACTTCAGGTTTTGAGAGAGCAGAAACTGTATGGAAACTTGGAAAAGTGCAGCTTCTTTCAGACAGAGATTCAGTACTTGGGTCATATCATATCAGGTGAGGGTATCTCCGTAGATCCCTCTAAGATATAGGCTATCTTGGACTGGCCAGCACCCACATCAGTTACTGAGGTAAGGAGTTTCATGGGTTTAGCAGGGTATTACCGTAGGTTCGTACAGGACTTTTCTAGGATTGCTCACCCTATCACTTCTCTTCAGAGGAAAGGGAAGAAGTTTGATTGGTCGGAAAAGTGTGAGCATGCCTTTCAGTTGCTTAAGGAAAGGTTAACCACGGCACCCATCTTAGTAGTTCCAGACCCGACAGAGGATTTTGTTGTTTGTACTGATGCATCACTAGAGGGTTTGGGAGCAGTTCTTATGCAGGAGCGTCGGGTTATTGCCTTTGAGTCTCGTAAGCTCAAGGACTACGAGCTTAATTATCCTACTCATGACTTGGAGCTTGCAGCAGTTGTTCATGCTCTAGTACATGTTGGCGACATTTCCTTTTGGGTAGACCTTTCATTTTGAGGACAGATCACCAGGAGTTTGCAGCATATCTTCTCATAGCCGAACCTCAACGCTCGTCAATGGCGTTGGATGGAGTTCCTATGTGAGTATGACATGGAGGTTCAGTATATCAAAGGGAAGGAAAATGTTGTTGCAGATGCACTTAGTAGATGACGACATGTGCTTGCTTCTTTGACACTTCAGTCAAATTTGAGAGGCAGGATTCTTGAGCACCTTCCAGAGGACAGGTTTTATGAGGGAGCTAGACAGATGTTGGAGTCACAGGGTTCTTTAGAGGGCAGATATTCTGGGTGTTGTTTTAGAGATAGATGGTTTGCTTCGGTTCCACAGGCGCATCTACGTGCCTAAGTCAGGTGATCTGCGTAACTTCATCCTCACAGAGGCTCATCGAGCTCCATATGCAGCACATCCAGGAGTGAAGAAGATGCATGCCGATCTGAGAGAGTTATATTATTGGCCAGGTCTTCGACGGGACATAGCAGATTTTGTTGCACATGCCTTGAGTGTCAGAGGGTCAAGGCAGAGCATTCTCATCCCGCAGGACTTTTACATCCTCATGATATTCCCGAGTGGAAATGGGATGTGATCTCTATGGATTTCATAGTCAGACTTCCTATGTCTTCTTATCATCATGATGCCATTATGGTCACCGTGGATAAGTTGACCAAGGTTGTGCATTTTTCGCCAACCAAGGTCACCTATAATGCACAGGCCATTGCCAAAGTATTTATGGAGGACATTGTTAGGTTGCATGGGATTCTGAAGACCATCATAAATGACAGGGATACTATCTACACTTCAGTTTTCTGGACTTCCTTTCAGACCGCTCTGGGTACTCAGATTAATTTCAGTTCAGCTTATCATCCAGAGACAGATGGACAGACAGAGAGAGTTAATCAGGTGTTGGAGGACATGTTGAGAATGTATGTGATGGATCAGCAGAAGAAATGGGAAGATTATTTGCATTTAGTTGAGTTTGCCTACAACAACTATCATAGTTCCATTGGTATGGCTCCTTACCAGGCTTTGTATGGACGACCTTGCAGGACACCTTTGAGTTGGGATAGACTAGATGACAGGATTATTCTGGGATCAGGCCTACCTTCAGGATTTAGAGCAGCAGGTTGTGTCTGATTAGACAGCGTCTTGAGTAGGCCAGAGCACGCCAAAAGGCGTATGCAGACACCAAGAGGATTGATCATCACTTCTCAGTGGGTGACAAAGTCTTCTTGAGAGTTCATCCACATAAGAGTCCAATCCATTATGGAAAGGGTTCTAAGCTATCGCCTCGTTTTGTGGGGCCTTTTGATATTTTAGAGGTCATCGGTCCAGTTGCCTATCGCCTAGCTTTGCCACCATGCCTTGCATGGGCCCACGATGTGTTTCATGTTTCTGTACTACGTAGATATGTACCAGATGTTTCTCATGTTTTGGATTGGTCGGCATTACAGGTAGAGGATGGAGGACAGTGGAGACTGGAGCCTGTACGCATACTGGAGCACCGAAGGTTGGCCCTTCGGGGTCGAGACTTGGACCAGGTTAGAGTACAGTGGGACCGGTACGACGAGACAACAGCTACCTGGGAGGATGCGATACCTTTGAGGGCTAGATATCCCTATCTCTTTCAGTGACTTCCAGGAGGAAGTCTAATTTTAGTAGAGGGGGATGTAGTGCCCACACTTTTTATAGCTCAGTATCTTGTTGTTTCTTTGCTCATAGACATGTTTTGACAATTTTGGTTATATCTTGGACATTATATTTAGAGATTTGATCTTATTAGGCATGTGTGACATTTAGGCGTATAACGCCAATTTAGCTTAATTTCTATGTTGTCACATTTTCTTATGATGTCATGGATACTAATGGATATGATGTTATTTTGGAACATAATTATACTTATAGTTGTTGCATGTTGGGATCCTATGGTTATATGTCACTCTATCATCTTGTCTAACTTTTGGAGATATTGAGTATAATTGTGCACGTTGTCGCATTTTGATTTCAGTAGGATGTTAGGCTAGTTTAGAACTCATTGATATCTTACTGTGTCGTTGATTTATATTTTATCGGACAGGTGACGGTTAATGTGTGCAATGAGTGTGTAGGTGACAGGTTTACAGGAGAACGTGGGATTCAGGCCAACTACACAATCTTGCACAAGCAGCCCATGGGCTGAGTCCTAGCCATGTTCATTGTGTGAAGCCTTAGTGTAGGAGATTATTATTTTGGGCACCATGAGTGACCCCAATTTTTGTAATGTATTGTGCCTTGAATTATTAATTTTGTTTAGGGTACTTAGTTATGTTGTAAACTTGTTTTGGGAGTTAATAATCCCACTTTCATTAAAATTTTGATTTTGTTTAATGAGTCACTTAATCACAAGGGTTAGGGTCACATGTGAAACCCTTGGGTGGTCCCCACACCCTCTACCCTTGTGCCAAAAATGCAAAACCCGAAATTAGGTTATTTTGGGCATTTTTGGGGACCCCTTTTTAGCTTGGGAGTTCCCCTAACATAAAAATGAGCCCTTGGACCCTACCTAATGGGTAGGGGGCTTATTTCCAAGGCTAGAGGGAGTTTTCCCTCCCTTTTTGCCTCTTGTTTGGTCACATCCATGTAAGGGGTGTGGATTGGAGTGCTTGTTAAAAGTCTCACTAATTTTGTCTTGTTAACTTTTAGGGGAATTTGGGAGATAAGGGAAAAAAGACATTTTTACCCTTTCTCTCTTTTGTTTTGGCATCTTTGACCTTGGAGGAGGAGAGGGGTGACACATGTCACCCCCTCATTTGTGAGGATTCTTGCTTGCTCCTCTTCAAATTCCCCTTCATGGGAAAAGAGAGGGAATTTTTTTTGGGAACTTCTTGCTTGGGATGCTTGTGAGATTTGGAGCTTGAGATTTGCTTGAGTCAAGAGTGGAGAAATTTGAAGTTGGAAAGCTTTTTGAAGAGCTTTCCTTGAGGTAGGCTCTTATGTCTTATTGCATGTGTTATTTTTTTTCATCTTAGTTGTTAGATGGGCTACTTGAATTTGTTATTTTTGCATATGGATTTTGGTTGTTTGTTGTTTTACTCCCTCCATCATATGGCATGATGGAGTTTTGGAGTTGTGGGGGAAGAGAGGGATTTTTCCCCTCAATCCTCAAGACTTGATGGACAAGTCTTGTAGGGTCATATTGTTTTCCCCTCAAATGGTTGAGGTGGGGAAGTTGATTCATTTGGCTTGAATCTCCTTCCCCATTCTTGGTAAGGAAACCCCTTTGGGGTTTGAAAATCCTTCCAAGAAGGACTTGGAGAAAGGGTGGAGGAATAAGGAGGGGTTAAATGACATAGGAGTAATAAGGAGGGTATGGAGGTCTAGTTATTGTGCTTATAATTTTGGTAACAACTTTTGGAGAACTCCTCTCCTCTCTTTTTCCATTGTTTTTAGAGTTAGAACTTGGGTTCTTTTCTTGCCACCTTGGAAAATTTTGGAGTCTTGTCTTGGATTTTAACCTATTTTTGTGTGGTTGTATCTTGTTAGTTCACCCCTTCTTCTTGTGCAAGTTGTGGTTGTTATCCTCTTTCCCATGGGCTTGGGGGAGGCTAGCATGCATCCCAACCTTGGGAGAGGCATGTAATGATGCCTATGGTTGGGTGGCAAACAAGCTCTTTCTCCTTGTTGGTTTCCTTGAAGGCATGAAGGTTGGAGCTCAAGTATGGAGATGGTTGGATTTTGTGACATCTTGGTTTCTCCTTGTCTCCTTAAGTTATTGGAAGCATTACTTCATTGTAACTCTTGGGTATGGCTATTTTGGAAGATTTCATTGGCATGCAAAAGTTTTCCTTTGTGATTGGAAATCACTTGAAAGATTGTATTCCATTGGCATGTGAAACCTTTCTTTCAATCTTAGAAGGGAGATTTGTTATGTGTTTCTCTTATGTATTCTAACATTTTAAATTATTATGTAATTATGAACTTCAGATTTGTTGTTAAATTGAGTCTTGTAAAATGGTTATATTCCTTCAATCTGCATTGATTTGAATATGTACATTTTAGAAAAGGAAGATTGCTTGATGGAAGTGTGTTTCTACCCTTGTGAAATGATGCTTAAAAATTATTGTTGGTTACTCTTTGTTTGGAAAATCTGAAATATTCATTTAGAAATTATATTCTAAAATTTCAACATCAAAAAAAAATAAAGTATATCTCTTCTTGATGCTTCCTTTTGTGACAATGTGGAATGGAGAATGAATAAGATGCAATTTTTCTAAGTGTTTTTTTTTGCATCAAATGATAAGATTAAAATCTGTTATTTATTTCAAGTGAAATCCTTATGTTTTCCATTGTGTATAAATTGATCTTATTTAGGTTTCTAGATAAGTTAAAATTCTTAGCTCAGATTTTGTTATCAAAATAAGTTTTAAATACCAGATTTCCTTATATAATAGAATATATTTCCACTTGAAAATATTGTGTTTTTGTATATGTATATACCTATATTACACATATATTATATATAAATAATAATATTATAAAAATTATATGTATATATATGAAATATAAATAATAGTGTATATATATATACATATATCAGATTTTACATGTTATATATATATATATATTTATATAACCTTAGAAAATACAATAATAAACAAAAAAAATCGTGTATATATATAATATGTATATGTATGTATTTATTAAAATACGTTTTATTAAAATAAAAATAAAAAATAAACATTGGTGGGGGTGGCCGAACCCCCCACACCTGCGCATAAACTAAAACAAAATAAAAATGCTGGTGGAGGGGCTGAACCCCCCCACCCCCTGCACTGTCTCGCACTCCCTGCGCGGCCGCTGCCCCCTCCCTCACCCGCATGTTGTTGGTGTCTCCCCCACCCCCCATTACGACTACACCCCCACACAACACCTCCCTCCTCCACCGCCCACATGCAGCCACATCCCCTCCACACTGCCCTCACACAGTCCTCCTCAAATCGCCCCCCCTTCTTGAGAAAAATAACCGCCCCTAATAATAAAGAAAAATAAATAATAATAATAACAAATATATAGATATATATATTTATACTTCAAAAAATATATATATTCACAACCAGGATTTACAAAAGGGGAGGCTCCATAGCTTTCCATTAACCTGCTTGAAGAAACAAAGAACAAACAAAACAAATGAGAAGAGAAATGGAAAGAAGGAGAAGAAAATAGCAAAGATAAAGTTAGGGCAATTTTAGGGCTTTTTCCAAATCAAGGGTCATGATTTACTTATCCTAGGGTACTTAAATGACCCTACTTCACTTTTGAATATGAGTAATATTGTGGGAATAAACTATTTGAATAGGGAATGAAATTTTAATTAAGAATGGGTAGTTATTTTCTCATGTAGGTAAATTTATTCAATGTGATATATTTATATTTTAGTGTGAAAATTATTAGAAGCTAAATAAATAAAATTAAATAAAAACAAATGTTTTAGAGAATTGGTTAAAAATTATATCGTTAAGAATTAAATTACTTAATGAGAACGGTTAGGCAAAACTTTAGTTCGCTACTTCAAAAAAAAACAAAAAAAAAAATTACCAACTTTTTAGACTATTTCCCGGTGTCCCGAGGCGGGGCACGACAGAAGACTAATATGATGTATGATGTATATACGCATAAATGATGACATGATGTAGACTAAATTCACAGTGTATGATGTAAGATGTAAGACATATGACGCGAAATGTATGAAGACTCGCAATGTGTAGTATTTATTGTGTAGTGTATGGGGTTCATGTGTAGTATGCCCTCAACAGTCAAGTGTGAACTGAAACACAAGAGTGTGTAATCAGGTAATGACGATGTTAAAGTGTAGATTAATGTGCTTATGAGAAGATATTGATGGATTATAATGAAAATATGAGAGATGTGTGAATGCTAGGGTGGGGGGGATGTGTGAATGTTATGCCCCCCAGGTATGTAAATGATGGAAGTCTAATCAAAAGGCACTAAGTGGATCAACGTAAGGAGTAGTTACTGTAACAAAGTGATGGGAAATTGAAGTGATAGAGGAGTGTGACCATAAAATGGTTCATCATCATAGTAGGATTCATTTGGGTCCTAGTCATCAACATAGGTATGGTCTATAGTAGAGGGTTCAAATACAAGTTTAAATTTAGAAGGTGGTTGCTGAGCATGATTATGTAAGGGAACATATACCTTTGATGGAAGAGGATTTAGAGTAACATTAAGAAGAGGTTTCTTAGTTTGATTAGTACCATTGTGGATGTCTTAGTAGGAGGAGGTGTGGAAGTAATTTTTAAAATAGGTTACTTATGTTGACTTTGTGATACCGTAGGTGGTTTCTTAGTTTCTCGTGACTTTCCTTATTAGAAAAATCAGATTCAAGAACCCATTGCAATGTAACAAGGGGAGAGGACCATGTAACAAAACCTTGTTTGGTGAACGATATGAAACCTTAACGATCAAGATGCTTTATTATTCATTGTAAAGCATGTAAATCATTGTCATTATGTCCATTGATTCGATGATAGTGACAATATGGACACCTTTGATATTTTTCTAGTCGATAAGGAGGATAGAAATGAGTATGTTGTAAAGTAGTCAAGCTGTGACTAAGAATCTTAGTAGGAAGCTCATGGTGTTGAGTATTGTAATCAAGGATGAGAGGCACTAATAATGGTATGGCTTGAGGCTCACTGATATGAGAACATATAACAGTCATAGAATGAGAATGAGATGTAAAAGTAGAAAAAAACATGCACTTGAGAAGCATCATAAAGCTGTTGAATTTTAGATTTGAGAGATGTAATCATGGATTCCATGACCTTAAATTTGTCTTGAAATAAAACATGTAAAGATTGAATTGATTGTAATAAGGGTTGATGAGATGGAGGGGTACTAGGACTAGGGTCATCACATAAACAATCAAATAAAGGACTTATTTTATGTGGCGGTGTGTTTTTAGGATGATATATGGTGTCGAGGGTTTTTTGAAGAACAGTCTAGCAATTAGGATGCATCTTAAGTAAATCAGAAAAAGAAAATTGAGGAACTTGAGAATACATGATAGAGGAAAAATGAGGACCCTAAGCATGAAGATCGAGGAATGGTTCTTCAAAATGATTAACTAAAATGAGGAATATTCTAGGTTAATCTAATATTAATAACAACAATAAATAACAGATAAATGCATAAAGAAAATAACCCAAACAACTAAGTAAATATAAATGTGAAACCCTAATAAGCAAAGAGGGGTTAGATAGAGCTTAGATGATTCAGCGAAGGTGCTAGAATGTGTTGCAATGTGAACTAGAAAAAAAGAGGAGGAAACAATCACAAAAAAACATGAGAATGCATAGATCTAAGCTCTTTGGCTAGATTGGGGAACCTAGAGAGGGATAGGGGCACCTGTGGGTGCCCTGGTTTGAGATATGGGCACTCTAGTTTGTGGAAATAACCTAAAACCCTCCTCTGAGGTGTCCCTGGATGTTCACTTGTGTTCTCTTCTTGTCACACTAACTTCTGTGAACTACCTCAGATATTGTTGTAATACCTACAATAAGGAATCACCTGCAAAACACCAAGACGAGCATAAAATCCCTAATTAAAATAAAGATGCATATGAAGGGGTCAGACTATCCTCAGCAGCCACAATGGTGGACTTACTAACCAAGTGTTGCACTACATCTCAGACCCGATGTATTTCTATGTGTGTGTGTGTGTGTGTGTGTGTGTGTGTGCAATCATGCCCTAGGTGCTCTTGTGCCAGTCACACTTAGTGAAAGTAGCAAGAAATAACTATGTGTAGAAATGTAATAAAATGGTGGATGGAATAGAACAAACTTCCCTCCTATGCAGTGTGATGCAAATGAACCAATCTTATGCCTTGTGATGGAGATATATGAATCCTTTGATGGATGCCACCTTAGGTGATGATAGTAGTGCTTAGTGCTTGGTCCCCTCATTATGGTATCATAACTCTATATTTATATGGTTCTTCTATTCTAATTTCATAATTAACCTCTAAAATGATGACCACTAAAAAGATAGAAGGCTCAAATGGCTAAAAAGCTCCCAAAAAGTGGTAGGAAAGTGTAAAAAGGCTCAGGGCACCCCAAATGGGACCATGACACCTAGGGTGCCTTAGTACAGGGTCAGGTGCCCCAGTCAGAGGTAAAATGATGTAAAATGACAAAATTATACTTAGCGAGTACATACAGGAGGTTGGTAGGGATGATAACAAGCAAAGTAAAATGGGCCAAAGGACATGGGTTAATTAGTACTTTCTTCACTCAAAAACAATATGAATAGTAGCATGAGACCGGGACTAAATAATTCCTAAAGTGCATGATTTTGTGTCTATAGTATAATGGTTTTTTTTAGTTGTGTGGTGTAGATTTTAGTTTTTTAGCTTTTGAGTGTGGTGTGTGGATCCTAGAAAAATAATTATATAGGAGCGTAGATGACTGCAAAGAACCTATGACTACGGATATCCTATGACTATTGTAATTTTTGAGAAGATGATCAATCAATGAATAAATTCATTAGAAATGGTGATCATATGTAGCAAGATCCAGACAAAAAGATCTAGTCAGTAGTATGTGGTTTGATATGATTTTGTTTTCACTGTTCCTAAGTATAAATTTCACATTATGGGAGGGAACATGACACCAATGTTCCATTTTCATTCTTTTCTAAACCAGATAAAGTCAAAGGAAACTTTTAGTGATAGTGGTAGTTGTCAATGTTGTTTGAGATCAAGTGGCAACATTCGATAATGGGGGTTGTAACTAAGAATGTTTTCTTCTTATGGATGTAATGTGAAATATTTTCCAGCATGAGTATTCTTGTTTAATTTCATAATATGTGAGTAATGTTTCCTATGTAATTCCTTGATGTAAAAATGTTGTAAATAAAAAAATCAACAATGTAAGATAGTTTATGGATCTTGAAAAGGACTTTGTGGGAGATCCAGAAAATCACACGAGGTGGAAAGTTGATGGGGCATGTTCACATCATGGTTTTTGGTAAAAATGTTTAAAACCATGGAAGAAAAGAGCCTTTACTTTGGATTAAAATCATGATTCGCATAGTAGGACATGCTTCGTAGGGCCGATCATACTGCAAATGAGTGTGTGAATTTTTTTCTACCATGTTTGCATTAAGGGGGGAATATTAGGAATTCATGTTAGTGCTAACATTATGTTAGTGAATTAATTATGGGTGTAATTAATAAATGTAAATGTGTGGGTAGGCTATTAATAATAACAACCTAGGTAGGTTGTTTATTATATTATTTATGTGATATTTGGTTGTTAAACCAACTCACGTATTTAGGGAAAATGGTTGTAGGAGGTTTCCTATTTTATAGGAAACATCCTCCCTAGATAATTTCATTGTGTATATGATGAAAATAAAAGAAGAAATCAATATTTCTATGTTCATTCTACTGTGGTACCAACATGAAAAGTACTAGTGGGTTATGTAAATGGTTTCTTTAGCATTACTAAGACGTTATATGATTAGTCTAATTATTTTTCAGTTCTTTTACAATCCATTTGAGATTAGCCTTATGTAGTGGTTGATTAGCAAAAGTTTGTGTGTTTGATTCATATTTGGTTTACCAAATTTTTATTCTCTTATTAAACTAGTCTATGAAATGCACACACAATAAATTTGATGCAAGGGTTTGTTACAAGAGATTATTCTAATCTAATCAACTCATAATTAACCATACATAATAAAAAAATGCATTAATGCTTATAAAAATGATAAATGATGAAACTATGTATCAAATACACAAGAAGAGATGAATAATTAGTTGTATGGGCCTGAAAAAATGATATCTAGATGTGCAAATAGGTGGAAAAGGAATATCAAAATATTTAGATTTAGTTTTTAATGCTAGAACTAGAAACTGAGTTGGTGTAGGACCATAAAAATTTTGTACGACCAAGCTCTAAAAATATACGATCTTGACTAGAGATATATGGTATTGGGCCCTTGTACATTCAAGTTCTACAACTTCCTATGTTCTTTGCTTGTATAAATATATGCTTTAAAAAATGTCACTTTTTCTTTCTTAACATCAAGATGAATTCTAATCACCTACAATACCCTTAATCAAATAATTATATGAAAAAAGGATAAAGCATGTGTGTGGTGATGTTGTAATACCCTTGGTAGTTGACCTTTCCAAACCAATCAAAGTTCTACACTATAATCCATCATATGAGATGAATCCTTATGTAGTTCTCATGGTGTATGTGTAAGTGTGAGTGTGATCTAAGCCAACCCCCTATGGGACCCCTCATGTATATTGACAAAATAGAGTAGGCTAAATATAGAATAGAGAGTATAACCAACATGGTAGTAGTATGGTGTATTTTTCTTCAATTGCATGGCCTAACCTTTTGTCCCTTTTAACCATTAAATAATGCTTGGAGTGACATTGCTCTTAGTAAGACATGGATTTATGACCTTTGCATGCTTGGAAATGGAGGAAAAATAGAATATTTGATTTTTTTGTGCTTCAAATGTGTAGTAGTGGCTGATCAAATGATGCACAACTAACTTAATAAGATCTAGGAGAGCCTTGAATTATTTTAGAGTGATATTTTAAAGAATATCTTGTAAGAATACCAATCTATTTATAAATGGATATTGAATTTTCTATATATCCTTCCACATGTGAAATGTTAAAATAAAGCCAACCTTAAGAATATGAAACGAGACAATAAATATATTCAAATTGAAAACTAAGTTGTAGTATTAAATAGGGCAGGATTGTATTAGTCATCCAACACTGTATAACATATTTTGACTCTATACAACCATGGGAATGAAGTATGTGATGTAAAACAAAAATTTGTAGAATGATAATCAAGGATAATTTACTACTTTAACTGATTAATATTTCATGAGTTTGCAACAACGCAGAGTGTGGAGATGAGAAATCAAAAACAGAGCTAGAGATATCTACTGATTGGCCTTAGAATGTGAGAATTCATCTTAGCAAGGGAGAATAGCTAAACTTGTCATTGCCAAAGGATAAGTTACTAAATTTTAGTCTCTACACATATAAACATTGAATAGTCTCATGTATGTCCTAAATCATTCTTAGATATCTCGTGAACATATGTGTGTGTAAAGAGTATATAGAATATGCTATATATTCAAAAAATATGGAAAAAACACGTACAAAGTAAAGAATTATAAAATCATGTCATTTGTAGGTCCCAAATTTTTATTGTGATAATATCTAAATGTTTTTTTTACTTATGAGATTATTTTGATTCTTTTACATTTTTTGAATATTTGTAATAAAACAAGATCTATTCAATATAGAACAAGTAATCTGCATCATGATCAAAGTCTACAGGTCCTGGATCAGCCATACGATAGAGATTACAAAAGAAAGGGATGCTTAACTAGCTAGTTTTGTATAGTTGATATTGTGTCATAATATACTCTTCACCAATATAGGTTGGTCCTTATTCTACTATATAACATTTCCAATGTTTCATATTACACTTGTAATCAAGGAGACCATCATTCTAAACTTTAAAATATGTATGAAGATGAGGAAATGTAATATTATGATTTTTCTTATCAATAATGCCTTTCAATAGATGTAACTAGGATATTCCTAGGGAAAGAGGTTTGGAATGTGGGTCAAGGGTGACCCTTAATTCAGGTATAGTAATACATAATCCATATGTGATGAGTAATATAAAGTACCTTGAATGTCATGTGATGGGGAAGGAGAGGCATACTTTATGATGGAGTAATCCTAAAAGTACATAATGCATCATATGTGAAAATATTCTTGTTTTTATCTAATTGGGATTTGTTCCCAATATGTACCTTATATATAAAGTATGCTTGTAAATGTGTCAAATCAAGGGTAGTTTTTGAGGATTTTTATATATCAGTAAGATATGATCACTTTTGTATGAATCCACTATGAATTATGTTAATATTAAATTTATCTTTTAATGTATTTATTTGAGAAATTAATGTTTGACAATGATCAATGTTATGTCCTGTAATACAATGGTAAGTGCAAATGGGATTATTAGTTTATTGAGCTAGCTTCTTGGTAGTGTAGTGGCATTAATTGGCAAGGATAATACATTAAGATCAAGTAATATGGGAAAAAGACATTGCTCGATGTCTAAATGTTCCAGGATAGTAACATAGATAGGAGCTCACATAGAAAATAGAGTACTACAAGAGTGTTTCATAATGGATGAGATATATTTAGTGGGTGCCCTATGAATAATAGAATTATCATCGAAGGGACTTAAAGGTTTTACAAAATATTTAGGATGAGTAATATTGAAATTTCTAGAAGTAGGCATAGAGATGTTATGAACAGTTAAATATGTAAAATGAGAGCTATTTTGAGTATCATTCATAGGATATTCAATTCGATAATGCCCATGATGAGTAGATGTAAATAATTGGTGAATTATAGATTTATCCCCATCAATGATATTTTTTTGGGAAATAAAAATGGATAAGTAATAGCCATGCATGGGAGTGGAATAACACGTGCATGTTTGTGTGCATGGGTAGTAAAGAGATATGCAAAGTGTATTAGGTAGTTTTTGATAAATGTTATTAAGTGTAAAAAGTACCTAAAACTTGAAAATAGTAGGGTTTAATGATACTCAAAAATTACAATGTTGGGATGATAAGGTGTAGACAATGAACCAATGCTCCTCCCTTCGTTGAGTGAAGAGACATAAAAAAAAGATAGCTAAACAAGAGAAATTAGATTAATAGGATGACGAGCTTCTCGATAATGTTCGATTCTAGGAATCCAAAGGGACTTCCTTGAAGTATGTCAGCTTGTTTTGATACAATTAAGTAAATTTGATAAATAAGATAGATGATGATAAGATAAGGAAGATAGAACTCAAGAAGAAAGGGAATATCCTTCTTTACTTTGTAGGTGGCCTAAGCTAGAGTGGTGGCAATTTGAATATTTTTGAAGTAATCGTACCAATAATCTTCAGTTATTTTTTGGATCTTGTCAAGGATGGAAAACTATTCTTAAATTTATTCAAGGGTCAGTGAAAATTGGATGGTGCACATGTTTGAAGCAAAATGGACTGAGTGGGGTGAATCATTCCTTACAAAACTTTAACCAAATCAGATTTTATTTCTTAAATTATAAATCATCAACCATTAGTGTGTGCACAACAACATATAAAATTCATTCAAATAACCAAAATCATGAGAGAGAACACCCTAACACAAGATATAAATGGGAAAACCTCAAGGGGAAGAAAACTCACTGAAACAAAAACTTTATTATAGCTATGTTTCAAATTTAGTTGAGCACCAACTCAAAAAGGAGCACCAACCCCACAAGGAGAGATAACCCATATTTTAGTGAAGCTCCAACTCCACATGGAGGCTACAACCCCCTAAGATGATAAAGAACCCACTCAACCACTTTTTAATGAAGATGTTCGATTTTTTTTGCTACAAAAACTAATGTAGATAAAAAATTCAGCTCACAACCTTCAAACCCTCATTCACCTATCTCACTCTTTCTTCTTCTTTCATGGAAAACCTTGGCCTCAACCCCTTACACACAAGCTCTCTGAAATTTCATAACTTTTTACATACTTTCTCATATCTAAATTTATGCCTTCATACTATATCAACCACACACATGGGTCACACTTTTTCCCTAAAAGGAACGATAACCAGATCATACCAAGCTAAGAATATAGATGCTAATCAAACACCATGATTTATAAGATGAAAGTAATTTTCCAGAATAAATTTACATAAAACCTTTGCAAAAAAATGAGAAACAATATCATATATTATTATGGAACTCAATACAATACATTGAGAATGGGCCTTGCTTAAATAGGTAAGGAATAACAATCTAAGAACCAGTCAAGGTCATAGATCAAGCCATAAATCATGGAAAGAACTAGTTATCAAAGAACTAGTCAAGACCATAGATTTAGGAGAGAACTAGACATCAAGGATCTAGTCAATACCATAGATCAAGGAAAGAACTATACCTAACAACTAGATAATATATCCTGATATCTAAATAAGATAAAATAAATATCCACACACATAAGTGGGCGAGGATAAATACAATAAAGGTAAATAAAGTACCTAGGTGAACATGAGCTAAGGTAAATACCTACTCTAACACCCCCCTCAAGTGAAGCTACGAGCCAAAATAGATGTGGCATGTCCACAGTACGAGTCCTGGCAACTAGGCGTAATGAGGTACTCATGTACAATAACTTAGAAAAAAGGGACACCGCAAGGTACCCAAAACCAGTAACAACAAAGTAAAGAGAGTAAAGATCCACTCCGACGCATCCCAAGAATCTCGACTCAAAAAACTCATATAATGCTAAAGAAGTTTGGTGTGCACTGTGGTCTAAATCCACTACTCGATCACAAAACTAAAAAACGAACTGACACTAGGTCTCCACCAGAATAGCTCCATATAAGGAGACTATCAACAGAGTGATGTCGAAAGTGTAAAAAAAACACCAAACATAATTCAATCAAGTACTTCAAATAAATGTGCCATGATCCAAGAATACTAACCAAAGCAATAAGTCAAGGACACAAACTCTGGAGTGTCACGATCCAAGAAAATCCAATGTAACAAGGAAAGGACATGAAACCCAAAGAAGTAGGATCAACACCACACCCTCCCATCCTACTGAATGGGTGGAGTGATGCATAGAAATCTGTATGAGTTACCCAAAATCAACTACTTGAACACTAACAAAATAACACTGGACTTGCACCAGAATAGATCCCACACAAGAGATACTATCAACATGCCAAAAGTGTCGAAAATATATATAAAAAATCTCTCAACAAACAAGAGAGATACACTACACCTGTTAAAGAAAAATTCTCAATAACAAGAAGCATCACAAAGCAATAAGTTATAGAAAGCGAAGAAAGAGGCCGAATGGTGGAGGATCCATGCCTATAGAGTCCTCTCAACGAATGCTTATGTTGTCCACCATGAGTGATCAGATATCCACCCCAAATCAACACAAATGGACGAAGAATATGCCTACATATGACTTGCTGTAAAATGCACAATGGGTGCATACAAAAGAACATCAAAATGTGTATCAGGTTGATCATGGCTGACAGATGAAATCTCAGGTTGATCATGGCTAACAACTGAAATCTCAAGTTTCTCAAGCTTGAGTGAAGGTGCAAAACTCATGTGTTGCTTATGATCCTCATAAAGATTCGAGAAAATGAAAAAAGGAGCTATATCAATGTGTGATCCCAATAAACTATTTACTCGGAAACCAATGTCGTGATGAGAATTCCACTTAACATGTGGAATAGAGGAAACAATACTCTATGAATGTCGTTCCAGTGACTCTACGAGTGAGATCCAGATGCTAATCAGAGCATGCGATAATTGAATGTAGATGTCATGCAATTCACCAAAATAACTCCATGCAGCTGAGCAAAAATAGGATACACAACCTTGTGGTACTGTAATAGGAACAAATGTGGAAGAGCATGCAATAATAAGCGTCACAGGTTTAAAAGCATCAAAAGAAGGTTCAAGCTATTAAGACTGGTAGATCAATGTCAATGGGTGCAAGAGCAACAACTACAAGTGGATTAGGAGGATGGATATGGGTCTGTACTTAAATAAGCAAGGAATAACAATCTAAGCTACCAATCAAGGTCTGGAGATCAAGCCATAAATCAAGGAAATAACTTAGTCGTCGAATGAACTGATTGTAGAAGACCATTTCACTTCTAGGAGTGAACTATTTTCATCCACAGGATTTTACAATATCCTCTTGAAGTCCATATACTTCATAGGAAAGATCATAGTCGTTACTCATAGATCAAGGATAAGTACCATACCTAACAACTCCCAGATAAGTATCTAGGACGTCGGCCTCATCTAAATAATGCATCCACAATTGATTACAATACTCCACACACATAAGTGGGTGGCACTTTATAATTACAATTCTATTCTAAAAATAAAGTAAATCCTAGGTGAACATGATCATGAAGGTAAATACAAGCACTCTTGCAACAAATGGCACTCCTATTTAATGCCAGAGGTTCCCTTATTAAAAGTTACAAGCTTTTTACTACTTATATACTGTTATGTACAACTGTCAAAGTGTGCCATTCCTAAATCGCCAGAATGAAACATTTACATAAAACCTTTACAAACAAATGATCATCAAAATATCATATAGGATTATGGAACTCAATTCAATACATTGAGAATAGGCCTTGCTTAAATAGGCAAGGAATAACAATCTAACAATAATAGTCAAGGTTATAGATCATAGCCATAAATCAAGGAGTATAACCTTACACGTCATTGATAAAAGGAGATAGTCAAGATGGATAGATTCATAGTTTAGAACATAGACATCAAGGATCTAGTCAATACACATAGATAAAGGAACTCATACTATACATTAACACAAATGATAATATCTCTTAATCATCTAAATAAGATGGATGATATATCCAAACACATAAGTGAACAAGGATAAATACAGAAAAGGTAAATAAATTACCTAGAGTGAAGATGAGCTAAGGTAAATACTTACTGTAACATTGATTCACTTATCAAATCCCATGGACATGATTTACAGAGTACCAGGATCCAACCTCACACTAATGACATGGAGAAGCCATTAAATAACTCCTTGAAATGGCTACATTCAGTTTCTTGGTTCTTGCAAGAAGCGTTAATGGTGGCAAAAAATGAATGCCTCCATAATTAGTTCGAGTTTAAAGTCGATCTATTTTTCAACCTTCAAAATTCTCCAAAAGGAAGCCTCTGATATGGTTGCATAAAAGATACAAACTGAAGCATGGAGCCTGAGGGTGATGAATCAATCATGGCAAAAATATGAATGTGAGCATAAATAATTTATTTGCAAAACCATAAACTTCATCCATTCATTAATGTCACCCAACAATCACCAAGGTCATGTAATACCATGAATAGTGAACAAGAGACCAGCACCATAACATGAGCCAAGAAGTAGTACAAACTCTTAGGGGAATCAAACACCATGATCTAAAAATTATTATATTACTCAAATCAAAAGAATTTAGTGAATCGCCAAATTACAAAGAACCAACTCCTAACAAATTGAGAAGATCGAACCCTACAAGGATGACTACTCGAACTCCAATGCAATACATTGAGAATGGGCCTTGCTTCAAATAGGATGTGGAATACCTAATGATGATCAATGACCCATTCAAGTTTCGTAGTATTTCAAGCCGGAAATCATAGGATCGATATGGTGGATTGCAAAAATAGTCAAATCACATATGATTTAGGAGAGAACTAGACCATCAAGGATCCCTAGCTCAATACCTTCAGTGTCAAAGTAAGGACTAATTCTTTCTCATAGATGATAGGAAAGAAGTATACTTAGACCTAGAATACTAGTGTTCTAGGCCATATCTAAATGATAAAATAAATATCACTTAAAAATTCGTTGGGCTGCGGATATTTACAATACAGGTCTCAACTCCAAAGATTCTTAGTCTGTTGTGGACCTATTACACACATGCGTGAAATAGGTCCCACATCCCTAACATTCAAGTAATCATATGCTAGTGCAATATTTGAATTAAAACCCTTGCAATTTTATATACATTTTCAACTCAAAATATCATAAATAAATTCAATATCCTAGATCATTTATCTGGTACAAATACATCATTAAAAAAATCCCAATACATTCATGTGGGAAAATGATCACAACCATATATGTCAGTCATCTTTCAAATGCATTACTAAACATGTCATAAAAATGTTGCTCAAACCCCCACTAGTCTTGGATGACTATAAAACCAAAAAATGTGTGCTTGGTCATCTTCATGATGTTAGTCAAGCTCCAAAATTTCATCATAAATGTGTGCAAGCTATGACATAAAAACATCATCCATGGTTCATTATTTATCTTATCACCAATCAACTGTTATCATAACACAACTCAACAAGGCTCATATCCTGGCACAAACATACGTTATTTCCAGGACACTCTAGTCTTCACCTTTGGGATACAAAAACAACTAAAAAACAACTATAAAAATGAAATTTAACCACTAGTTGGAATACTTAGGACTAATTTTATATCACATACTTTAATGTCAGATATATCATGAAACATCTATATGTGCAAATCACACTTACTTTCCTCTTCATGAAACTAAAGTTGCCAAGAAATCTAGTTTTACAAAATCAACTACTTTTAATCCCTTTTTATCACTTTCTAAGACCTCAAAATGAAATCAATAAGCAACTAAATTAATTCCTCATCACTCTCCAACTAGATATCAAGCATTAAATCATTCATCACATGCCTCATCCATTTCATTCTTTCATCAAATGTCACTTCATCTCCTGAGAAACTAGAAGATTTTATTCTATCACAAACTGACCTAAATGGCCCATCAAATCTCATAATTATGAAACAAACCATATAACACTAGTAAATAACTCATGAAAATCCTCTTTCCATAACATATTATATTTACTTCCAAGTCCAAGTGGAAGACCTTCAACTAAGTCCATCTCTGAAACTACTCCAAAACTGCCTTGAAGACTAGCCTTCATAAACTAGGGCCTAATTTGACCTCTAGAAGCTTCACAACATGATCTGTACAAATCATGTTGACATAAATTAGATATCGCCACCATTAAAAAAATGTTAATCTGTTTCACAATTCCTTTAGATAGCCCTATCCCAAAATTTATTTATTTAAAAACTTAACTGCCTATTTGAGTGCAGTCCACTCATCACCACATGTTATATCATACCTTTCTAGAAACATTAGAGGATTCCTCTACATCATCAAATCATCATAATGGAAAAAGAAATCAACTTCTGGGCAATCTATGAAGAAAATATTTCATATCACTTTTAAGTTAGGGTTTTAAGCACATAAAATATTATTTACCTTCTTAACATTCGTTCATAAAATACCTAACGATTGAAAGGACCTCAATTTAGTTTTTGAAACCCTCTTAGTTCAATGTATAATCAACCCTAAAAATCCATAAGGTCCCATGAAAATCACCCAATTCATGGTGAGCATCAAAATGTCGTAATTCGAGCTTGGAAAACACCTTTTATCTTGGACCCTATTTCACCTAAAACCTCATAAATTACAAAATATTCTTTAGAATTACTTGAAAGTTTTCTCATATGTCAAATAGGTCTCCATATTCGCAACCCATCTCATTTGCATGACTAGTCCTTGGGGTTTTACATGGTTTATACTAGGTCATCATAGAAGGACCTCATATATGATCATGAAACCTCTCTGAAAATCCCTAACACCTTTGAGAAATCATGTATCAATGACCTACAAGTACACATGATTTCACATGGCTCTACAACTCATCTGCATACCTCTAAGCACCTAGACCTAGTATAGATGAGCACCTACAATTGAGTCTTCCACCTGTACCTACACTCTGAAACTCATGTGAGTGCCTAAAAAAATCTCTAAACATGATCTCAATGTTGATACCATGATTTGTAAGTCACCAAGCCACTCAAACCATCATGTACCATCACCTAGGTAAGATAGGTCACTTGACTATGTTTGCAAGACCAAACCAATCTCACTGAATCTGTTGAAACCTGGTGCATTGGTGTTTTCATTGATGTCCAGTGGAATTTATGGAAAATATGTGAGTGGTGAAGTAAGGCTTAGTTAAATGGTGTTTACTAAACATTCATGAGAACATTAAAGATGGCTTCAATGTACTACATGTTTGGTCAGTCAGGTAGGAGCTCACTGGAGGTATGGAGATGGTTGGTAGGCTTAGATCAATTATTCTACAGGTCACACATGATGATTATAGCATGTGCAAAATATTTTAGGATGAGAAACATGTCAAATTTTGGGAGTCACAGTTGTAACTAGCTCATTTAGGCCTAGTTCTAGAGCCTTATGAGGTGTAAGATCTTAATTTATGTCATGAAAAGACTAGGTAAGCATGGGAGGATCCTAGGAATATTTCCTAGGGCATGTATGAGCATTCAAAAGGCCTATTTTAGGTTTTGGAGGAAAAAATCAAATTCTCACCAAACCTCCCTTTGAGGACTAGCGATGAATGCTTAGGAAAATGAGATTTTTTTGGGTTCTACATGAGCATTTATGAGAAACCAACCTATCGAGCATGTAGAGGGGTGTGTTTTAGTGCTTCATGTCAATTTTCATCAAGGTTTTAAGAAGATTGTGGAAGTTATGCAATTTTTACTAAAAATTATTTATTAAGGAATGTAATCTTAGCACCCTGGCTTCTTAGCATCCAAAAAATTATTTAGCCTCCTTTAGATAAACAATAGAAGGAATTTTTTAAGAGCACTCCAAGCCTGAAATTTTGCAAAAAGTTTGAGGGAAATTGGAAAAGAAACAAAGATGTCGTGTTCATTTTTCTAACAGGGGTTTTCTCTCCTCAAACCTCTTTCTTGAAGTGATAGGCATAAAATGACTTATTTGATCTCCAAATCAAATGGTATTATCATTAAAACTCCTCAGAGTTGTTGTAGACTCATGTAAGTCAAAATGGTGGTTTTTGGTGTTCTCTTTAGTTGATTGTACCGTACATAGCTATTTTAATCCTTGTAAATCTTGTGCATATAGTCTAATATGAAGGTCTCCATGTTGAAAGTTGTGACATAAAAGGTCATATAATCCATTTTTATTGTTTCCTATGAATATTATTAGGGGATCCATGTTGAAAAATTGATCAAGGAAGACCTATCTCATTTATAGCCTTGAAGAGAAAGATTTTGACAAGAATATGTTTATGGTCTAGGTGAATGTGTTGAAGGAAGGTGATTGTCCATGAGCTCAAATGTTGAAGTGAAAAAATTATTATATTCTATCTCTACATGTCAAGATATTATGCTAGAACTATTGGCATAATATTTGGAGGAGTTTTTGATAATTAAAGTTCATTGTGTCTACATTGTCTTGTATTGCTCTTGACAAGAAAACTGATCTATGGTGAGAAAGTGTAAGTCTCTCTCCTCAAGATCTGCTTGTAAGTGGATAAAGGCAGTGAATGCGGTTTTGTTTAGGTAAGCTTTCATAAGATGAACATGTGAAATGAGGGTGTAGTGTTGTTAACAATAATTTTATAGTCTAGGACTATACTATGCATGTCATATGTTAATTGAGTTTCTATGTTCATTCCTCATAACCCTTTCCACATCAAATTTGAGGTTGCAAAACAAAGGAGTTTCTAATTGAATATTATTCACAAACTTGCAAAATATAAATGATTGGTGATTATTCATAGTTGGCATCTTAAATAAAACTAGATTAGTTTGTTAGATAAGTGAAGAGTTAATGATAAGAAGGATCCAATTGAAGAACTAAAACCTCAGTCATGGCTAGGTTATTTGAAGTGATGGTGGTTTTAGTATGGCAAGTGACATAATTTTTATCTCCAAATGATTAATATAGTGTTTCACCACATAATTTGTGACATTCCTTTTAGAACTGGGTCTTCTTCTTTGTAACAGTTAGAAGGGTAATATCTCTTCAGATAAATTCATTAAATCATGAAGTCCTTTCCGTATCAGTACAAATAAGGATTAGAGCATGAAGAAATAACATCTATTGATATGTGTATACAAGTCAATTAGAATAAATATGAACACTGAAATGCTATAAGCCTCAAATTTATAATGTAGGGTTTGAAATTTGAAACCCTAACTATGCACAATATCTTAAAAGAATAAGAAAAGTTGACCCTCTTGGTAGGATATCATGCAATATATAGGTCTGGAAAATGTAGAAATGACCTCATCTCTCTTGAAGAAATTATTTTAAGTCTTAATTAATTGAGAGTATTGTGATATAATCTAAATGCTATGATGCAAGACTATTCTAACATAACAGTGGATACTATATCCTATTGCACATGTTTATGGTCATGATCAATGTATTTTATGCTGAGATTGTATTGTTCTCTTGATGACTGTGACTACTCCAAAGGCTCAAAACATTTCTTGTCCAATATGTGAAGTGTGCTAAACATGTTGGCATAGCAGATGATTAACACGATGAGATCCCTCTCCACTACAAGTTTGAGCTTTTGGTGTGATGGAAAATCGTTTGGTATCAGAGCCAGGAAGTTAAGTGCACTAGCCCCAGAGTAGTTCTAGGATGGGTGGCCTCTCCGAGAAATTCCTGATGTCACTTCCTCCTAATGTTGTTGGGCTTGATTAGGTGTATACCTAGCTCCATCATGTGGGAGGTTGTTTTCCTGGCTCCATCGTGCAGGAGGGTATTGGCATACCAACTGATTAAACACGATGAGATCCCTCTCTCCACCATCAGTTCAAGCTTTTAGTGTGATGGTAAGTTGTGCATCTTTGATACCAAACGATTTTCCATCACACCAAAATCTTGAACTGATGGTGGAGAGGGATCTCATCGTGTTAATCAGTTGCTACAACCAATAAAACCTTCATTTTTATGCCATATAAGTAATATCCTAGACTGAGTTGAATCCTCTTCATGAAAGAAAAGATCTTACATGTTGAAGAGAAAATAATAAAGGTTGATACCCTAGTTTCTAGATGATTAAGGACTTGAATGTAAATGATCTACATCATATAAACATGGGTTATCTATGTGAATGCTTGATAAGAGCTCTTAAGACTCATCACCCAATTTTTGGTGGATGTTATTTACTCTTTATAAACTCAAATGGAAAATGGAGGCTAAATTGGCGAGTGTGAAGTTTGAAAAAGGTCACAGAATATGGTAGAGGCGTGAGGTAACATTTTTTTCATGATGCAATCTATGCAGAGTTTGACAGTGCTAAAATACAAACACAAACTCATGATTCATGATGAAAAACCTATGGCAGTTACATAACAAGGTGACAAAATACTATTTTTAACACATTTGGAAGCTCAAAATATTGGTATCATTCAGAAAAATATTCCATATGCACCTCGAGCATAAAGGAGTCATATCAAGTCAAGTGGATGTAATCATGTGCTTGACAACAATTATGTGAAGTCAGTTAGACTTATTTGCATGCATGACCAAAAGAATCTAAACTAGATGAATGGTACTTGTAGTTAAAGTTGAAGTGTCAGTTTTCTATCTCTCTACTACCTACAAAAAAGGCATTTCAAAACTTGTGGTTGTTGTTGAAGTATTAAGGGGTGTAGAGTGCTAAGTTAAGAGTGTAAGAGATATTGAAGTGTATTGAATATGTTGAAAATTAAGAGAACAATGAGATAGCCTATAATGAGTTGAAGATACTAAAAAATTTGCTTATGTTGTTGACAGTTCATGAGTATGAAGGCACTTTGCAAGAAGTAGAAGAGTATAAGAGTGTTGTTGAATTATGAAGCATTATTAATACTAGTTGAAATAAGCAAAGACTTATTAATGCATACACAATATATGAATGAATAAGACCATATTGATAAAGGCATGTGAAATGAAATAAGTTTAGAGATGAAAGGAATCAGTGTTGACCATGCTTGTGGAGCAGAGAGAATGATAAAAATGTAAGAATCTGTTAAGGACCTAATATCAATTGACTGATCCAAAGATTAGATAGAGGATTGAATTAATGAAAAGGGATAATATATTCATAAGAAAATTCTAGTATGGTTACATGGAAAAAATAGGGAAAAGAATGAAGGAGCTTGAGGACTTGCTAAATATGAGACTATGTCTTTTTGACTAAGCTCACTGTAGTATTAAATATACTTGATAGTGTGAATTTTTGAGGTGAGAGCCTTCTAGCACAGAGACTAAGAAGAAAATTAAGATGAGAAGAGTATATGAATGAGATGATTTAGTGGTCACCATCATTTTTTTGAGACAACAAACTAAGTGTGATCAAAACTCAAAAAAAATCTAAGTTTCATATCAGCATATGGGGAGTTGTTACTTCCCTGTAACTTGAAGCTTACTAAAGGTCAGTTGTTGCTGAACTAAAGTTGGGATTTGAAGCTTCCAAGAAATTTTAATCTTTTCAAAGAATGAGTAACATCTTGGTTTAATCTTGGATTTACATCTCCATGTTGAGTAGAAGCTCAACTTTGAAATCAATGTAACAGATACATGACATTCTTGTCCTAAGCCTAGTTCTTAGTTTCAATGGGTTTTTTTTCCTAGTTTGGGTTTCTCACATAAAAATATTCTCTTTGTGTGCTCTATACCATTTTTACTGCTTGAAAATTATTGTTTGGTTTCATGGTAACATTTTAAGTGAACTAAATAGTTTTTCAAAGTTTGAGAAGACACTGATTCACCCCCCCCTTCTCAGTGTCCTGATTTCCAACAATTGGTATCAGAGATTGTTCCTCTTGATTCAAGTTTAACAACTTGGAGGTGATAATGAATGCACAATGATTGGTACATTAGTATAATTAGTTTTGAAAAATAATTATGAGATTTCTCAAGCCCTTATAAATGAGTTAAAGACTAAAATCAAGTTCATGGAAGCCAATCATGGCTAGGAATTAAATGAAGTGGATTCATATGTTGAGAATGTGTTAAAGGCACTAAAACATAAATAAAAATACTACTTAAAATATGAAGAACAAGTGAAGACTCTAAGGAATGAAATAAAAGAAGTCACAAGTAAACTAATGACATATCAAAGAAATAAGGAAAGTACAAGAAATCCTAAGAATCTTCTAAACAAAACAAAGACATCCAAATGATAAATCAAGTCTAGTTCTTAAAAGTGAAGCAAATCAGTGTGAGTTGGAGCATGAGTTTAGCCATGAATCATGCCAAGATTATATCAAATCCAAAGTTGTGGAACACGATAAACTAAGTGCAAAGCTGAAGACTCTAAGAGATGAATTCGAAAAATAAAGACAAAAACATTGAAGTGAGAGTCAATTCATACATCATGTCAAGGACATTCAGAAATCAAGAAACCCATAAAGCATCAAAATGCAAGGATATTTCCTAGTAAGTTTCATGGAATTCATTTTTTATGCCATATTTTTGGACATAGAGTTAGGGACTGCATGAGTAAGATAGATAAATAAGACCCATGGAGAGCTTGTACAACTGATTATGAAAATAATATATTATATTTGAATTGCAAATAAAAATCTCACATATCCAAGTACTTCCTAGAAGAACCATTACGTTAGTTTTGGGGAAAAGAGGACTAGAGAGGCAAGAAACAGGTTGTATGCTTCAACTATCATGGGCAAGGGCATTTTGCTAGACACTGTCATGAATTACCTAGATATAGATACAATATGAATGCATTAAAAAGGAAAGAAAAAAGAATATTCAAAGGAAATGAAAACTCTAAGAATGAGACCAAGTCAGCCATGTTAGAGAGAGACACTAGAAAGAAGAAAGTAAAGTGAATATACAAGGTCAAGGAAGAAAACTCAGGAGTTGAAGAAGCAAATAATGAGAAGAAGATAACATGAGAAGATATTGAAGAGACACAACTATCAATGACATTAATGGGATATTATAACACTAATAAGATAGCAGGAAGTAATGAAAATTTCAAGAAGAAGGAAGACATATCGAGTGCAAGGGATGAATAAATCCTTCCTCAAGTAGTGTTATAGAAGTTATATGAGTTGCAACATGTATGTATATCGGGCACTCAACCAGAAAGTGAGAGCTCAAGTGATGTGATTGTCATGCCAAGGAATGCATTCAAGAATAATGAAAATGTTTCAAAGGAAAGAAAAGGAAATTTTGAGTCATCATGTTCCTTTGATGAGTATCTCTTATTTTGAAGTGTTCTCATAAAGTGGTGTGCCTTCTATAAGATTATAGAAGGCATATACCAGATAAAAGAAGAAATTTTTACTCCTCATTTTTCTACCAATATGAACTCTCCATGCTAAAGTTGTGTAAATGGTTCAAAGCATGCTCTTGAATGAAAGTTACCATCAATAGTTGTTGAAAGGAGTCTAGTGTTTTTGATGCAAGGTTCTTATAAATATTGATCTTATTTTTCTTACAAATTGTGTCATGGAAGTGAGCATAGTTTGTTGCAGGTATTTTTTAGTTTTGAGATATTTTCCTTGTACTAAATATTCTGTCAATGGGTGTCATGTGTTCACAAGGAGTCAATTATTTTTGTATCCATGTCTATTACAGTGTTGGGTGTTTATTCTCAAGCTTTTTTTAGGGCCGAGATATGAAATTGAATTAACAATTAATATTAATCTAAACATTATAAATAACTTTATAAGAGTGAAATAAATAAACAAAATAAAGAATAGGAACATAGTGACACAAAATTTAACATGGAAAAACTATAAATGTGTAAAAAACCACGAAAGAATAATCCACTATAGAGAAACATTTACATCACAGTTCAATAACTCCTTCCTCCTTCTACTCCCTGTATTTACTCAGAATCAATAATGATTCACATGATATTATGAATATGAACTATATTCATATTTAAATAACTCAAATGGTTATGTCCATATTAAGTGACAGGGCACACCCCAATTTAATAAATAAATAATTAAGTAATATCTAACAAACCTAATATAAATTTTATATGTAAATAATAAGAATATAAAATATTCTATATTATTTAACTATAAACAAAATATTATGATGCACTTAATATTATAGTTCTAACAACTTTGAGTCATCAAGAAGGTTATTCATGAGGTGTAATTATGGGTGCAATTCTAATATCTTAATCACAATGTCAAGACAATCTTTATCTCTATTTTTATGGTGCAAAAATGTTGCTACTGTTGAGGGACAATAAGGATGAAATGATTCCTTTCTTTGCAAGGATGTAATGGAATGCATAATACCATGATAAGGAAGTGTAATGTTTGGAAGGAAATGTTTCTACAAGTATGTGTTGGTGCTTTGAAGGTATTAATATTTTAAAAGAGTGTCTTCTGAGTTGAAGCCTTATCTTAGTGTACATATATGATTTTTGAGTCTAGATTCATATGTAAAGATTTTGTGAAGTATCTAATGATTTGAAAAAGGAAAAAGAAGACACACAGAAGGTTTCACAGCTAGGGAAATAGTGTAGATTGTGTACAAGATGTCATACCATCATATGAATGTTTGGGATCTATTTTTATGCCTTGAATACTATTAGAAAAGTTAAAATGTTGTATGAAAAATTCTAACTATGTTATCCCTGAGTGGTAGGAGGATTGATTAATGTTTATTTGAAAATTTGGCTTCTGAGGAGGTAAGTCCTCAAAGAAGAGTGAAATAACATGGATAAGCAAAAAGTACTTTGAAAAGATGCATTAGGACTGTAATAAAGAAGGTTGAGTAATTCTTATGGCTTGAAGGAAAATTAAGTACATGAATCATTTTACTTTTAGAGAAAGGAGGATGAAATGATTCTAGGGGGAGGTGCATAGACTTGGCTCATGACATATAAAGGATTCTATGGATGGAAAAAAGTTGGGCAAAAAGGCTCTAACATGATAATTTAGGAATCTAAGCCCCAAATAGCAAATCAAATAGCTTGAAGTAGATTTGACCTTTTTTTCTTAAGCATGGCGAAGTGATATACCTGAATATGTATAGCATAAGTTCAGGGGGAGTAATGAAGTTGATTGGTGGAGACATCCATACATCCAGTCAAGGCACAACTGGCAAGGGAGTAAGCTTAATCCAAGGGGAGATTTTTGAGGTAAGGCCATACTTTTTCATTGTTTTATTTCTTACTACTCATGGTTTTGGGCTTGTATACATTTTTCATAGATGTTAAAGGGGGAGAGAGTACTATAAAAAATGAGACATGAATGTTATGGAGATGATGTGATTGTTTGCCATTCCATCAAAGGTTTCTAAATTATTACCATCAATGAAAAAGATGGAGATTTTTTAACCTTTGTGCATTTGTGTTTTAATTTATGTTAAGTTTAATTTATGGCAAAGTTTTGAGTGGTGAAGTGAGGCTCAGTTCAATGGTGTTTAGTGAGCATTCAGGATGGCTTTAGTGTGTTACATACTTGGTTAGTGAGGTAGGGGCTCACTGGAGGTATGGATATGGTTGGTAATCTTAGATAAAGTGTTCTACAGGTCACAAATGATTATTCTAGCATGTGCAAGAGCTTTTGGAATGAGAAACATGGGAAATGTTTAGAGTCACAGTTGTAACAGGTTCATTTAGGTCTAGTTCTAAAGCCTTATGAGGTGTAAGAGATCAATCCAGGTCATGTACATACTAGGTAAGAATGGTATGAGCCTATGGATATTTCCTATGGAATTTATGAGCATTCACAAGTCCTACTCTATCTTTTGGAGGCAAAATTCAAATTCTCACTAAACCTGCCTTTTGAGGACTAACAGTGAATGATTAGGAAAATGAGATTAGTTTGGGATATACAAGAGTATCTATGAGAAATAAACCTATAGATAATATAGATGGATGTTTTATAGTGATTAATGTCAAGTTTCATCAATTTTTGAAGAATATTGTGGAAGTTATGCAAGTTTTACTAAAACTGGTTTATTAAGGAATGCAATATGAGCACCCTGGCTTTTTAGCATCCAATAAAAATATTCAAGTCTCCTTAGGATAAATAATATAAGGAATTTTTTAAGAGCACTCTAAGCCTAAATGTTTTAAATTTTTTTGAGGGAAATTGGATAAGAAAAAAAAAGTTATCAATTTTATAACAGGGCTTCTCTCTCCTCAAGCCTCCTTGAAGCAATAGGCATAAAACGAATTATTTGATCTCCAAGTCAAATGGAATTCTCATGAAAAATCCTTGGAGGTGTTGTAGGCTCATATAATTTAAAATGGTGGTTTTTTGTGTTCTCCTTGGTTAACTATATTGTATATATTTGTTTTAATCCTTGCAAATATTATGCATACAGTCTGATATGAAAGCCTCCATGTTGAAAGTCGTGACATGAAATATCATCTGAGTCATTTTATTGTTTACTATGAATATTATTAGGGTATCCATGTTGAAAAAGTGATCAAGGTATGCCTATTTCAATCATATCCTTGAAGAGAAAGCTTTTGACAAGAATATGTTCTTGATCTAGGTGAATGTGTTAAAAGAAGGTGATTGTGCATGAACTCAAATGTTGAAGTGGAAAATGAATGTAGTCTCTCTCTACATGTAAATTTGTTATGCTAGAGCTCTTGGAATGATCTTGGGAGGAGTTATTAATGATTAAAGTTCATTATGTCTACACTTTCTTGTATTGCTCTTGACAAGAAAAATGATCCATTGTGATCAATTGCAAGTCTCTCTCCTCAAGATCTGCTTGTAAGTGGATAAAGGCAGTGAATGTGGTTTTTTGAGGTTTGATTTCACAAGGTGAACATGTGAAATAAGGGTGTAGTGTTTTCAATAAGAATTTTATAGTCTAGGATTGTATTCTGTGTGTTATATGTTAGTGCTAGCTGATTTTTTATGTTCATTCCTCATAACCCTTTTCACATCAAATATGAGGTTACAAAATAGAGAAGGTTCTGATTGACTCTTCTTCACAAACTTGCAAAATAGATAAGGTTGGTGATGATGCATAGGTGGCATATTGAAGAAAAATACAGTATTTTGTCAAGTAAGTGAATATTTAATGATAAGAAGGCTCCAAAATTGAAGAACTAATATCTCATTCATGGTTAGGTTCTTTGAAGTGATGGTGGTTTCAATATGTAAATTTACATAATTGTATCTCCAGATGATAAAGACAATGTTTCACCTTACAATTTGTGTCATTCCTTTTAGAATTGGGTTTTCATGTTTGTAATAATTATAAGGGTAAGCTCTTTTCGGATAAATTCATAAAATCATGAAGTAATTTCAGTATCAGTGCAAATAAGGATTGGAACATGAATAAATAACATATGTTAATGTGTGTATACAAGTGAATTAGCATAAAGATGAAAAATGAAATGTTATAAGCCTCAAATGAACAACATAGGGTGTGAAATTTGAATCCCCAATTGTGCACAATATCTAAAATAATAAGAAAAATTGACCCTCCTGGTAGGATATCAGGTAGTATATAGGTATGGAAACTATAGAAATGCCCTCATCTCTCTTGAAGAAATTATTTGAAGTATTGATGAATTGAGAGTGTTGTGATATCATCTAAATGTTATGATGCAAGACTATCCTAACAAAATAGTGAATACTATATCATATTGCACGTGATTGTGGTCATGATCAGTGCATGTTATGTTGAGATTGTATTGTTCTCTTGATGATTGTGACTTCTCCAAAGGATAAAAAAAGTTCTTTACTAAGATGTGAAGTATGTTAAACATTTCTTCTTAATGCAATAACCCGTACTGAAGACTGGGACTACTCTTGGTGCTTGGTTGAATTAGAGACTGAACCCAAGGTTAATGCAGTAACCCATATGCGAGACTACTCTTCATAACCTCTTCTCATCTATCATCCTATGTCAGATGATATACCGGTAGCCCCCAAACTAGTAGGGGTCTATGATTTCATTATGAATTTAACCAATACCTTCTCTCACATTTCCTTTTTGTATTTTTTCAAAAACTCACTTACGCATCAAGCATCTTTGTTAGAAGAGATAGGACTTGTCCATCTAGTTCACATCACCCCTCCTCCAGAGGCCCAAGTTAATCACATATACTTTGATGTCTATCCTTCAAGGCATCCTGACAGTGATGTCGGTTTCATATTTGACAAATTAGCAAGATGCCAACTGACACTGAATTGTCACAAAGAGGTGATCTCATGTTGTACCTCCAGGTTTGGATCTACAATAAATATGTTAAGTGTGTGATGATAGATGACGGGGATGCCATCAACATGGTTCTTTTCTCGTTTCTTCAGAATCTATGCTATGGAGAAACCAATTTTTCTTCAACGTAAAACACATTGAGAGGCTACGACAGCCTCAAGGAAATGTCCATTGGGACTATAGTGCTTCCGATAAACCTTGAACCAAATATGGTGTTGACTGAGTTTTACATTATAGATTGGGAAACCAACCATAATATGATCCTTGGTCGAACCTGGACACACAGAATGAAGGTGATTTCTTCTACGTTGTTCCAAGAGGTCAGATTCTTACACCTAGGAAAGGTTTTCATATCTCAAGGTGATCCAAAGACATCTATTTGGCCAACCTAAAGAAGAAATTTGGGGTTCATACTGATTTCAAGCTCCCAACCAATTGATTAGTTAAAAAATACCCAAGGCTCAAATCTTGAATCCCAACTTGTTCCAACGATTGAGTGGGAATCCCTTAAGGAAATTGAAGGGGTAAATCTTGACTAAAAGAAAGCCACCATAGTAGAAAATGTATCAACGAAAAATACAGACAAGATAGTTAATCTTCTAGATAATATTTTTCCTATCATTATTCCTTTTGATTCCTTGGGCATAGGCCATGCTCTTGGGATCACTACTCTTCTGGATAATGTCTTTGAAGAGATTTGCAAAGTTGAGGTTGCAGAATTCAGAGAGGAAGATTCGATGAAGGATAAAAATTATATCTTCCCCAATGACTTATGGAAACTTAACTATAATGGTACAAAGTGTCACTACGGTACTGGGGTAGGGGTGATCCTTACTTCTCTAGAAGGGAGGGTCATTCCATTTTCCTTTAAGTTAAATTTTGAATGTATAAACAATGTTGCAGAATACGATGCTCTCCTTATTGGTCTCATCATAGCCAAGAGGATGGAAATTAATAACGTTAGAGTTTTAGGTGACTCCCTACTTGTCACTAATCAATTCTCGGAAGTTTATGAGACCATAGTGGAGCACATAAAACTCTACAAAACTGTCGTGCTTGAACTTATCAATTTTTTTGATTTTGTTTCTATCGAAGTATTACCTAGAGAGAAAAACCTCTTATCTGATTCGATAACTACTAATTCCTCTTGATTTTTTCCAAGCGAGGGCTTGAAGGAAATTGAGTTTACGGTCTCAGTTTAATTTGAACCCTTATTTTGAAAAGTGCCAACCAACGGGATTCTGGCATATGTTAAAGCTGAGAATGATCTTGCCACTATGGACTTTGCGGAAAAAGATGAGGCAATCCTAGGATTCCTCAATACACAAAATGATCTTCATCCTACGCACCATAAGAGAGGGTTTTCTCTTATACCTCGCCCTTCCTCTTACTTTGGATATCGCACATTTTATCCTTCCTCATCGAAAGTTCTTGAAATCTATAAGGTAGAGGAAGAAGAGTTGAAACTACCTCTAACCCCACCTGAATTCAAAGAGGGTAACACCTCTTTGATCGAAGGGACCATAGATATTAAAATATGGATAGAGGAGGAACTAAATATCTTGAAACTTGGTTCTTCTCTTACTCTGGATGAGATAGAAGCACATACAAAGGTGCTCAAAGAACATTCGAAAGACTTCACCTTCAGTTACAAATAAATGTTAGGAATCACTCCTAGCATGGTGGTTCACAACCTTGTCACGAATCCCGATGCCAAGCTCATGAAGTAGAAGTCATGACCTATGAAGCTAAAGGTGGATTTACTGGTCAACGAAGAAGTAATGAAGCTTCTTTAAATGGGTTTTATTAAACCATTGGACTATTTCATGTGGGTGTCTAACATCATCCCAGTTCTTAAAAATAACAGGAAGATATGTATTTGTATCAACTTTAGAGACATCAAAAAAGGCTTTCCTAAGGATGACTTCTCATTTCCTTCCATTGATTTCATTCTAGATGCAACAACTGGCTATTATTTATTATCACTTATGCATGGATTCTCCGGCTATAATAAGATAAATATTTTCGAGGAGGATCAAACCAAGACTAATTTTACTACTCTTTGGGGAATATTTTGCTACGCAGTCATACCCTTTGGCTTGAAAAATGTCAGAGCCACCTACTAACGGGAAATGATATATATCTTCCATGACCTTATCCATACGATTGTGGGATCCTACATAGATGACCTACTGGATAAGTCCAAGAACCGCTGCAATCACCTTGAGGTACTCCACTTTATCATCTCTCATCTTATCAAATACGGTGTAACGTTGAATCTAGAAAAGTGTGTATTCAGAGTAATGGGGGGTAAACTATTGGGGTCTATCATTTCTTCTCGAGGAATTGATGTATATATAACACCTATTTGAGTAGTTTTGGAGATGAATCCACCTTCAGAAGAATCGGGCATTAGGTATTTTCTAAGTAAACTTGGGGAAATTCGCAGGTTTATTCTTGAATTAACTTGTGCCATCCATCCCATAAATAATTTTATAAAGAAAGAGTGTAGTAAAGAGTGGACTTCTAAATGTTATAAATAGTTTGATTTGGTCAAATATTTTCTCATGTCACCACCTACACTCATGCCACCCAAAGATGACCATGCCCTAATCTTATACTCTCGATCCACTGAGGTTTCACTAGCCTGCATGCTGGACCAAGAAGAAGATGATAATTATGAACCTGTAATTTATTTCATTAGTTGTACTATTCTTGATTACGATACACATTATACATGGGTGGGGAAATAATGTCTAACAATTGTCTTCACAATAGAAAGGTTAAGGAATTATATGCTTAACCAAGAAACGTGAGTTATCATCAAGTCTTACCAACTACGAACTTTCTTAACTCAAGGTGAATTATCTAAAAAGCATGGATGGTTTCTCACATTTATGGGTGAATTCAAATTCACCTTCATCAACTAGAAGTACTTCAAAGGAAAAATTATTGCTGACTTGATTGTAGATAACCCGATAGATTGTAGGGACCTAGTGGACCTAGATTTCCATGATGAGTGTGTATTTTATGTAGAAACAAAGCCTCCCATTTCATTATGTCCATGGTATTATCGTGAGGGAGAAACCTCATATCAAAGGTGGTGGCTATGCATCATATCTGCCAAGTATATAATTGTAGAAGAAGTTCTCTGTCACAAATCCTTCGACGACATGATTTTTAGGTGTGTAGACGAAGAAGAATCAGAAAAGATCCTCTTCAAAGCCCACAGTGGATTTTGTGGGGGTCACTTCGCAGGGCATGATATTGCTAAAAAAATTCATCGTATGGGTTATTTTTGGCCCAATTTAGATCATGATGTTGTAGAATATGTACATAGGTGTCATAAATGTCAAGAATTTGTGCATGAGATTCACATCCCTTCTCAAGCTCTGCAGCCAATTGCAACACCTTGGCCATTTTATACTTGGAGTTTAGATTTGATAGGGAAGTGCTCTCCCTCATAAAAAGGTGGTCAATACTTTATCATTACACCCACAAAATATTTTACAAAGTGGGTTGTGGCCATGCCTCTCACTACTATACCTGGGTCTGTGATCGCCAAATTCATTTTAAATCAGATCATCTATAGGTATGGAGTCCCACATGTCATTATCTCGGATAATGGAATATCCTTTAAGAATGAAGAGGTACATGAGTTGTGTTCTCCATTAAAAATATTGCATCACACAACCCCTTTATATTAGCATAAGGAAAATGGATAGGATGAGGTGAAAAATAAAACATTGAAGTCCATTCTCCTAAAAACATTCAAGGATAATAAGTGTGACTTGAATTTAAAGCTATTTGCATCCTTATGGGCTTATAGGATGTCAGTACATATGCCTATGAGGGTAACCCCATTTTCCTTAGTCTTTGGATGTGAAGCGGTCCTACCGCTGGAAATTGAGTTACCTAGCCTTTTCATATCGTTGTAAGGAATCTTGGATGAAGATACATACCACGAAGCGTGGTTGGTGCAATTAGAAACCCTCAATGAAGTTAGAATTAGAGTTTAACAAAAACATAGTGTTTATGCTAACAGGATGTTTCGTTAGTATAATAAAAAGGTTTATGAATGATAAATACAGGTATGAGACCTAGTTTTGAGACTGGATAGCCGGATCGATAAGAATACCGGTGAAGGATGAAAATTTAGACCAAAGTGGTTAGGCCCATATCAAGTCATGGAGGACTGTAAGAATGATGCATATCATCTATGTACTTTAGAAGGTGAAGATTTTGGTGGATTAGTCAATTCACTTCACCTTAAACATTTCTATGCATAGTTCATTTTCATTTTCACCTGCATACTACATCCACGTTACATATAATTTTCATAATCATATTGTAACATTGTGAAACAAGAAACTTATTTTTCAAGAAACTTTCAAAAATTTCTGAGAATTGGAAAACATTTAATCATACTTCTTCAGTTATTCATGATATCATCTCTAGACTATGTGATGTTCTATCATCTTGTTAGATGAAGTTTTTAAATTTATCCTACCATGACCTACACACTTAGTTCTATTCATGACTGCTTCTAAGTTAGTTGTTTTTTTCCCATAGTCTGTACTATAAGCTTCTTGGTGTCACATCTATCCTAAAAAATATATCTTTTGACAAATCAATCTAAAGCATTTCACCAAGATTACCTGTTCATCTGACTCAAACTTAAATGGTTAGCACTCACATCCTACTAGTTGTGTGGGGTTGACGCTAGGGGTAGGTTTTCCCTCCCAAAAGAACAATTCAAATTTTAAAGATCAATAAGAAAAGTAAATAAATAAAGAGTAAATACAAAACAATTTTATTTTACAAATAATACTACACTTCCTTGCCCTATCGGTCTTCACTGATGATCTCATGATTCTTATAGGTAGTGTGAGGACAGGAAAGGAGGGAAGTTCCCTTACTCACCTATTCCTTGTCCTTGGTGACGATCCCATGTTTCTTACTGAAAGCATGGGGCAAGACATAGGGGGTATTTTCACATAAATCGATAAGTTGTAAACCATTCAACAAGTATAAAGTGATTTCAATGCTTTGAAGTTATTAGAAAATGAGTTAGATGTGTAGGTTATAAGAGAGTTAATCCATAAAACCATATTTTTTCAATCAGGAGACCATCTACGAGTCTAATTCTAGTTAAAATTGCAAGAAAACTACATACTAAATTGGATAGTTAGCCTTTCCTAGAGTTGAGTTTTAGTGTCCTAATTGGGTCCTGGTAAAAAAATTATCTTCATATCATTACTTTCATTCATCAAAGTCATACAACTTGCGTGCATCTTGAATCTCAGTGTTGATCCCTCACATCTTATTGGTTGCGTGGAGTTAAGAATGGAGTGGGTTCATTTTATTATTATATCAATTTCATCAAATTTTTGAATAAAATAGAGAATACCAAATATTGCTTGAAAACGTATGTTTTAATTTTGCATTATGTCCTCATGTGCATCACACACACACACACACACACACACACACACACACACACACATACATATATATATCAAAATAAAAAATAAAGAGATAATTTTATGCATCTGCATTATCATTATCATCCATACATACATTCATAAAAGCATTATGAAAATAATCGGAGATTATACACATCTAAGAGTACACAGATGAAGCAAGTCATAAACAAATAAACTCGTACATAAGATATCCAAGATAAAAAGAAATATATGTATATATATCTATAATAACAAGTTTGTATACAATGTCATCAGACTCCAAGTGTAGTCAAAATGATCACAATGAGCACAAAATTACAAAACAATTGATATAAATAATAAAAAATGATCCAAAGCAATAAAGTCCTATGGCCTATCCCTCTCTGCGGGATCCAGATGAAGGTGCACAGTTGGGGCTCTTGCTATGGATCCTATGATGGGAGTGAAAGCCTCTGTGCCCAGACCTGTGAGAGTGACCACGATAGGATGAACATGTTGACCTACCAGTGGTGGCTTCGTTACAGGAATGATCTTGCCATTATCTCCTCTTGACAAATTGATATGTGGAAATCTTGATCCTCATCTTGGTCATAGCTCCTGCTGCAATCCACACCACAGAAAATATGTTTGTGTTCCATCCCACCATGATCGGCTTCCCTAAGTCCACAAAAATCTCATCTCTAGTCATACCCGTGGGGTGTGAAAATGTATCCACAAGAATATTGAAAATAATATCTCACCAACCATCTGATGTAGGTTCAAAACAAAAGAAAGAAATAGCGAGTTATAAAAATTTATAAAAACAAATTTTTTTTACAGTGTGTAATTAACTATCATTTATAGTCTAAGTAGTAGATTCAAGAGACTAATGTTCACTTACTCGAATATCTTGATGGTCAGGATGGATCTACTAGGGCATGGTGGTGGTGTTAGTGCTATTGTAAGAACTTGCTCATCTACAACCTCCTCTGAGGCTACCTGTTGTCCCATAATAGACTACTTTTCACCCCCTCTCTCATGTGAAAGAGAATTCTCTGAATGAAGAGTCTCATCCTTGTCCCTACCTACTATGGAATCCTCTCTACTGGCTCTCCACTATGTATCGGTATCCTCGTCACCCACCCTTCTCCTTGATCTTCGTTGATGCCTCAGTATCCTCCTCCTCCTCCTTGTTATGTATGGGGGAATCCTCAATCTATAGAATCACCCATGGCATAGATGGATCTAGAACACCCTGTGGTGTACCAATCAGGATCTCGAGTATAACAATAGTCCATGAGAGTTTACCCTACTGGGAAGCTCTATTCTTTCTAATCCCCCTATATATAATCAGAACTACTGGGAGGGCATCAATATAAGGTAACTCAAACTGTTGGGGCACCATCTAAACTGGATGGACCTCCACCCAGTTGGTCATGTCCACTAACTGTGTGATAGTATTATATGCCACCAAAATAATGGAATCCTCACCCTATAAGCTAGCCATGTCATGATACGGACCATGAAACCATTTCATCTATAGTCATTTATAGTCTAAGTAGTAGATTCAAGAGACTAATGTTCACTTAATCGAATATCTTGATGGTCAGGATGGATCTACTAGGGCATGGTGGTGGTGTTAGTGCTATTGTAAGAACTTGCTCATCTAAAACCTCCTCTGAGGCTACCTGTTGTCCCATAATAGACTACTTTTCACCCCCTCTTTCATGTGAAAGAGACTTCTCTGAATGAAGAGTCTCATCCTTGTCCCTACCTACTATGTAATCCTCTCTACTGGCTCTCCACTATGTATTGGTCTCCTCGTCACCACCCTCCTCCTTGATCTTCACTGATGCCTCAGTATCCTCCTCCTCCTCCTTGTTATGAATGGGGGAATCCTTAATCTGTAGAATCACCCATGGCATAGATGGATCTGGAACACCCTGTGGTGTACCAAACATGATCTCGAGTATAACAACAATCCACGAGAGCTTACCCTACTGGGAAGCTCTATTCTTTCTAATCCCCCCTATATATAATTAGAACTACTGGGAGGGTATCAATATAAGGTAACTCAAACTATTGGGGCACCATCTGAACTGGATGGACCTCCACCCAGTTGCTCATGTCCATTAACTGTGTGATAGTACTATATACCGCCACAATAATGGAATCCTCACCCCATAAGCTGGCCATGTCATGGTATGACCATGAAACCATGTCATCTATAGTGATTTTCGTGACAGGTTGATGAATCCCCTTCAATGGGGCCATAACTATCCATCTAACTACTCTAATAGCCCCAAGATTGTCTATCCCAACACCTCTATGATAGGGGATGATGCGCTTGTAGACCCAACTCATCACTAATGTAGGATGACTAAAGGCCTTGTCCTTTAGTTAAACAAACCTGTAAAGATCATGATAGTTAGCACCAAGTATGTCAATGCCTGATGCATAGATGCGGCCATGACCCTCTATAATCTAAATAATCGGGGCCCAACAATAAAGCAACTTGTCATTTCCCTTGTCTCTAACTAAGCACGAAGCCAAAATACTAATGATGGCCTTGTGCAAGATAGGGATAGGATCGGAGGTAACTAACAGTAGTCTCATGTCATGCTTGGCACTAGTATTGGGATCCAATGCATATCCCATGTAAAAGCCCAACTGTGAGACTCCACCACTGATGTTACACTCTCTAGTGTCAATTTCCTACCTATGACACGAACCCCCAGAATCCTATAGACATCCTCAAGAGTGATGGTCCACTATCCTCTAACTCTAGGGAACCCGAAAGTATTCTGGTTTGCATCCCAATAACTCAGTAGGTCATCTAACAAGTAACCAAGTGGTGTAACCAGTGGTGTTAGGGATATCCTCCATATCTTGGCTCTGTGTAAGATATATCTCTCATCCTGAGTTAGTAAATCCAATATGGAAGGAAGACAATCACACTCTCTATCCCTACTCCATCTGATATACGGAGCATACACTCACCAAAACATCAAAAAGATCAATTTATAAACATCTCACACATAATAAGCTCATCAAAAACATCATAAAACAACACAAAAACAAAACAACTTCATACTTGGTCATTTATAGCCTCTACCCTAAAAATTATGCAACCACCCCTCTGTGTAGAGTGGTGTCTACACAATCACCGTGGAGATTGTGCAACCACCTCTCTGTGCAAATGGGATATTGCATAACTACCTCTATGCAAAGAGGGGTGATTGTGTAACTACTTCCTGCGTAGAGTGGAGATTCTGTCTAAAAAGGGGGCATTGTACCCTAAGACCCAAAAAGATAAAAAAAGACAAAAAAAATGACCGCTTTTGACAAAATAAAAGACAAAGATCATAGGCACCCCCCTTGTGAACAATTTAACTATAAAATTATTTAAAATAACCCTCTATAGGTCAAATTTTTCAGATTTTTTAGATCATAGGTTAAAAAAATGTAGATAGCTTACTCGTCTCTGAGTTGTAGCTCCTCCTTCTAATTGTGTGTACATCACATCGTTGTACTCTTTGATTCAGATGTACTCGCACACAAAACCATCACAAGTGATCCAAAGATCAAAAATATCTAAGTGGGTGAGTGAAAATGATTTCTAAAAATAACAATTTAGGTTATATATAACATGTTTTAACTTTTTTTTATGTATGTCTGTCTTGCAGAGTAGGAGTGTTAGTGTAAGTATATTTCTATCCCTATGACATGGTAAGTCCTCTTGTCATTTTATTTTAGTGGATTTTTTCAATTATACATTATATATACACTTGATTCCTATTTTCTCTTGCAGGTGGTGAGAAGCTTGAATTGGCATCACTTCAGCACACATAAGTGTTAGGTATAATTTATAACTTCCCATTTTAGGAACATCATACTCAGACTTTACATTTTACGCCTCTTCATGGCTAAAACACTTCTCTGAGGGGGCAATATGTATGCACCCAATTTTGCACTTGCTACATTGTCGGAATAGTTCAAAATCCCCAATGATGATTAATATATTTTCCAATGTTGTTTAAGTCTAGTTCCCCATTTTTTAGTATATATTTGTAGCCTAGCATGTTTTCCTTATTCATTTCCATGGTTTTACTACTTTCCTTTGGCATTCTGCAAGATTTTTCCTTAGCCTTTAACTTTAAGTTATAGAATTTATGTGGTGGTTAAGCAACCACCCCGACGGTTATGTAGCCACTAGTCTTCCCTAAGTGGTAGTTATGTAACCACACTGGTGGTTACGCAACTGCCCCTTTACATAGACCGATAGTTGCGTGTGGTTTTTCTTGAGTCCTCTCTTGTGTACTCTGAACGCGTGTCAACTTCTTCAAACATGATTTTAGCACATGTTTCTTATTCAAATTAGATGTTTTTGGGATCATCTGATACATACCAACTTCCCCTTCATTCCCTAATGATTGATTGGAGTTAACATCCCATTATTTGAGAAAGGTGGTATTCTTTAGCTGCCAAATGGCTTAGACCATTTCTCTACCTTTTTCCTATAAGATCCAAGCTTCTACCCGAAGCAATTTTTGGAGATTTTTTTGTGAATTGCATTGTTATGTTGTCCTAATCTTTCCAAGAAATACATAATCAAGACTGATTATCTTGAATTATTATTCTCTTGTCTATGTTGTAACCATAGTTCTTGTAAGCCATTCCTGCTTTAGTACTTTTTCACTGCTTCTTCTGGATTACCCAGTGCAGTTCCCTAGATTCACTTGAGCACCAAATTGGAAAAGAAGCTAAGGGGACAAAATATCAAAACCATCACTGAATTTTTCATAGTTCTACACTTCCAGTTTGGGGATGTACTTGATTTCTTGAAGCTTTCCTTAATTTCTTTTGATTTCAATTCACAATTTTATTAGAGTATCCAAATCAATATAAATTCATTTTTGTAGTTTCCATTTGTTTGCATAAAGCTTCCGGTGAAATATGCTTCCCTTCCTATCCCTGTGTGTTTATAAGGGAAGTTTTTATAGAAGAAATCTCTTGTATTAGTTTATAATCAATTGTAATTTCATTTTCAATATGTAAGATTTCATTAGATCCTTGATTTCTACCAGGGAATTTGTAGGGGAAGAAGAGCTTCTCATAAGCTTTTATTTCTTCATGTGTCTCTGAGGTAGCATAGAGGAAGTTTTAGATCCAAAAATACAAATTGGAAAAAGCTTTTGTTTTATTAGAATAGGCTAGATTCACTCTGCACAAGAAAATATCCACACTAGGTTATCTATTTGTTTAGTTCTTTTAATAGTGTTGTAGAGGTAATTTCAACTTCTTCTATTTCTTTTGTAGATTTCTTTTATCTGTTTCCAAAAACATAAAAAATCTAAAAAATATTAGATTAGTTTAATTAGATTATTTTATTTGTTACATTTTATTATTTAATTGAAAAAGAACAAAAACATTAGAATATATTTGTCTTGTTTATTAAGTTATTCATTTCCTTTGTTAATTAGTTATTGGAAACATGTAGGTTTAATTAATTTAAGGAAACTAATTGAATCATTTTGGTTTAAATCGGCTTGTTTCTATTTTTTAAATTAGGAACATACTTTAATTAGATAAAAAGTAATACAATTCCCCATGTGTTCTTAGTTGGACTAGGTTTAAGTATCAACCTTGCCTTCAACATATGCTTTGTGAGCTTATCACTTCTCTAGTTTGATAGTTTGAACATACCCCAAATGACCATTCAGGGTCCTCAACAACCAAGAGACAAATTGTATGATCCTTGAGTCTCATAGCCAAACGCATCTTATTTTCAAATAGACATTGACACAGGACTTAGAATCTTGGATTTATGATCCACACCACTCCCACCTGCCATCATCTCACAATTCACAGTCCTGAACGAAGAAGCCGACAATGTCTATGACTTCTATTGGAACCATCCTGGATGAGACTAGCTCCCACAATCCACTTACTTATCCTATTCATACGTTTCCTCTAGCGCTTCCATGACCTTTTCTAAACACTTCTATGAGGTAAACGTAGGATTGTTTACCCTCCTTCCACAACCTGTTGTGAGTATCTTCCGTGATCCAAATATTGATTTCCATTTACACACTACTATCATCTTAGAATGTTCCATTTCACCTACAAAGGTAAGACAAGATTTCACTACCTTAGATGAGAATATTCCTTTAGTTCCCATACAAGACATTATATTTCCTTGATCTTTCCTTATTCAAATTTTTCCCATTCGCCTTACATAGTTTCCACATAGCCATCTATCCATTCCATTGTGGTTGTCCCGACATGACCTTGGGAGGTCACGTGTGTCCAAAGGTCACGTGTGTCCAAAGGTCACGTGTTGATTTTATGGCATACAGTGACCATTGCATTTTACCACAATGACCCCTAGTTTGAGGGGAGACCACCTATCCAACACAAATCCAACCATCTCACTCATTTTTTTCCAGTGGCTTGTCCATTACAAACCACTTAAAAAAGGGAAAAATGTAGACACTAGTTTTTCAGAATCCTAGGTGACCTACCCACAAATCTCATATACATATATCAATCACTATATATAATTCCTAAGTCATATTCTACCCCCGTATTATCTATTTACCCCAATAAATATTCACTTACCCTCTCCTAGTCTTGCCAAACCACTAAAACCCATTTTATCCTAGTAATAACAAACCATGATGATCTCCCAACCTCCCTAACACAATCCTACTCACCTTATTTTCCTCCCCAACCCAAAAAACACCATTTTGGAGGTGATTCCAACCACTTTCAAGTGATTTTTCCCCACTTTTCTTGGATCGCCAGTGAATACCAAAATTAGTGGAGATTCTATATAAACCCATTAGCTTCCCTAGATGTGTATCCCTATGCATTTTACTGACATTCTATCACTTTAGAGACTTAAACAACATCAGTTATGACATATCAACACCTTATGGAGCCACACCCACCCCTCAGAGAGTGCACACCATGGTAGGGGTTCTCTGCTACATTTATCATCTACATTTTTTTTTATCAAAGACAAGGTATTTTCATCACTTTACATTCCTTGTTCATATATGCATCATTTTTAGAAATAATCCAATCCTTAAATAATTCAATCAAGATCAAACCTACATTTTATTTAAAATCAGTAAATTACATAGTAATCTATAGTTATTCCCTTGAATCATCCGTGATTACCTTGAATTTCCAGTGATCATCTGTAATCACCAATTATTCCTACTTATTAGTCATGTTATCACATATTGCATGATTTTAATTCATTTTATAATCTATTTTCTACTAATCTCTGTGTTTCAATTGTCCTTTGTCAGTAGATGACCATTCCGACTGAAGGATGTGAACAAGATAATATGTTTGACCTACCAATTATGTGTCAGCAATTAGTTTGGGAGTAGTCAGATATCAAATATAAGCTAAGTTTCTGAATCATAACACTCAAACCTAATCTATATGATATCACTGAGTAATTGGAATTTCTCCTCGAGAAAAGTGACAAGGCCAACCATTACTTGGAAAATGTCTTCAACCATTACTAACCTATCATTGAGGAATTCAATTGAGTTCCTTTATTAATATTCTTTCATATTATTTGTATTTCCATTACTTATCATCATATGTCACTTAATTGTCTAAAAATGAGTTGACACTGTCAAAGGAAGCCCTTTGGTTCCAAATATTGGAATTTTCCAAGAAAATTGTCATTGTATCATCTATTATCTCTCTTGTCAAGTTATATGTTTGTGTTCAGGTTGACTCATTCGTTGGAAGAATGAGTATCTTGCACCCATTTATATCCATACATCTCGAGGTTTGTTGATGCATGCATCGGTAAACCATGTTATTTTATGATTTTTGGTGATTAATTCCATGTAATAAAATTGAATCAAATTCTACCCAAAAAAATCTTATCACTTAGTGGTGTCTTACATGTTCCAGTTTCACACCAACACACATTTGACACCATTTCTAGGGATAAAAGAGTGAATTTCAATTGGGAATCATTAGTTCTTAGTTTGTAAGAAATTTCTCTGTGATGCTCCTTCATGATTTATGAGTTAAGTGGTACTTATATGATCTACTTGTTCATCAATGATACCATTATTGGGTAACTCTCTTGGATAAGTGAGTATAAGGTTTTATAAGGGTTTATCTACTTGGTGTTTATCCAGTCTCAAATATCTGTGATACTCATAGGAATACACATGTATTTTTGAAGGATTTATCTGGTATCATCTGTTTGCAATTATAAAAGTTTTATCTAGCACATTTTCAAGCTTGATTTATTATTTCTATGGCTACAAATCTATAGTGGAGACTCCATCTTAATTGTTGGGTCAACCTAATGCTATATTATTTGTTTTATGTTGTTGGTGTTCTCACATTTATAAAATTGTATCGACTGAGTTCATTGTTCAAGTCATATCCTACTAAGAAAATTATTCTTGAGTGAAATGCATTGAAAAGAAGAAGGAAGAAGGTTTGGAATCCTATAAGAGGTCAAATTTCAAGAGGTAATAACATTCAACCTTATGAGTTTAGTGATTTCCATTTGGTTGAATATTAGTCTAGTTCTTTTGATAGTTCTAAAACACATAACTCGTAATATCACCTACACTCATTGTTTCAACAAGGCTATGCTCCCGAATCTACTAAGAGTTTTCCTGAGCCTACCCTTTTTTTCACATGTGAGAATAGAGATTTTGGTTTTCAGATTGTTTCTCCAAGAAATCTCCATAGCACCAACCACACTCCTTTGGTCCACAGAACACCTTTTCAAAACCAGATTGATCCTCCTCCAGAAAAACCAATTCATAATAATAATATGGATCATCCCCCTCCCTATGCTCCTTTCAAAGCTAATATTTTCAGACCTATCAATTTTAATGGTATGATTTGGTATCCTAATTAGGTACCTAAAGAGATCAAAAATAGTTTGCCTAAATTTTAAGGTAATAATGATGTCAAAATGACATTGTTGATTAAGTTGTCAAGTGGTGAATTGAGGTATGAAGTTTGATTGGATATGAAGGTTTATTGGTAGTTCCTTCTCAATGATGGTTGGAGCTTACATAGTGGTTTCGGGATGGCTTCAGTGTGTTGCAGGCTTGGTCAATGAGGTAGGATCCCACTGGAGGCATGGAGATACTTGGTGTACTTAGCTTAGGTGTCCTATGGGTCAGAAATGATGTTTCTAGGATGTGCAAAAAATTCTAGGGTGAGCATCAGGTTAGGTGTGGTAAGTCACAGTTTGACCTAGCCTATTTAGGTCTAGTTCTAGAGCCTAGTTAGGTGTAAAATCTCAAATAAGGTCATGAAAAGCCTAGGTAAGCATATAGGAGCCTAGGAGCATTTCCTATAGTTGCTAAGAGTATATGCATTACTTAATTTAGCTTTTAGAGGTAAAATTAAAATTCTCACCAAAATTACTTTGAGAATTAGTAGTGAAGTCATAGGCCAATGAGATGGGACAAGAAAATTTAGAGTGCCTCATGAAAAAAAAACTATGGCATATGTTATAGGTATGAGTTATCATGGTGTGAGAAAAATTTTAGTTTCAGAAAGTGAAAATCAAGGTTGTAGAGCCAAATTCTCCAAGACTGGGTTTTTGAGAAGTGCAAATTGAGCACCTATACTTCTTAGCAGTTTTTTTAAAGTGTCATGGCTTCTTCAGATAATTCATAATAATTTTTTTAGAGTAAATTGGGATAAAAAATTAAATGCAAAATGTCTGAGATCAAAAGGTGATGAAATGAAAAAGTTCCATCTATTTTTATAAGATTTTTGTAAACCCTCCAAAGCACTCTCTTTGAACGATATAAGAAATATGAAATTTATGAACATATTTTTCATTGGACTATCTATATTTATATGATATACATGTAATTAGCTCCCCAAGCTTCAGAAAAACCAATTGTGAAGGTAGAGGTGGGACTGTACATAACAAAAAATTAGGTTTTGATGAAATTGTATTTACAAATATATGCTGGGTACTTGATGAAGAAATTATAGGTGTTATATAAATATCTTGATGTCCCCTAAATTATCAAAAAAAAATTGATCAACGTGTGTGAAAAAATATGAATTGAAGATGCATTTCTCCTTCCTACTGCTAGAGGAACATGCATGTTATAACAAGTCATGGTGTTTGAAGGATGGTTTTGTGAATAAGCATGTTGATGAGCTGAGAAATTGGTATGAAAATTTTATATAGGTAAAATTTGACCTAAAGAAACTTGTGATATGATCTTGTGAAGATATTTGAAGGTTGAGTTTCATTGGTTTTCAACTAACATATAGGTCTAGTCAAGAAGACTTCATTTGAGCTACAATTGTACATTTCACCTCAAAGCCATTATTTTAAAGTCTCTAAGATAGTGTAAAAGATATTCTAGATGGATACTGACTATGGATGTTTGTGTGAATAGAGGTTTATTTCTAATAAGAATTCACTAGGTTAAGACTTGTAATTGTTATTCTAAGAAACAATCATCTTTGTCCTACATATCTTGATCCTTAAGATTGTAATCCTTCAAGCTTGTGTGTGTGCTCTAGTATGGTAGGTAACTCAAAGAATTTTTCCTCTCAAAAAGTGTGTCTTAGAAATTTTGAGACAAATATTTTCACAAGTTACTCATTCATTTTTTAAGATTGTGTTTGTGTCTTTGTATCAGTCATGAAGGACTAAAACAATGTCTCAAAACCTTGATCCTATCTTCTCATGTAATGAAAATAGATGCCTAAAACATGTACTGAATTCATCCATGTAATTGATAATGTGGTTATGTTAGCATAACAGTGGAAACAAGAATGTTGACATGTAGTGAATTCATCCATGGAGCTGATCATGTGGTTATGTTGGCATAATAGTGAAAACAAGAGTGTTGAAGGTCTCAAATGAGTTGACTAGGATTTTATACTTGAAACCCTCATCGTATACAATTTTGGGAGAACTAGTTATTTTTACCTTTTTGACATGATATCATATAAATCAATGGAATTAGAAAGTTTTTCAATGTCCTCATCCTTCTTGATAAATTCTCTAGAAGTCATATTTGAACGAGAAAGGTGCGGGAGTGCAAAATTCTTGAAGAAACAACTTTTTACTTGTCACTGTGCATATCTTATGTAGGAGAATAGTAATGCTTATATTTCCTTGATAGTGATAGATAATAAAAGTGCTCTCAAATAACTCTTACCAAGAGGTGAATTTGGTTGAAGAATCTTTTTTCTCCCTAAAATATGCCAAGTCCATGCAAAAGTATGATCCAAATGCACTAATATTGGTCATTGATGACAACGAGGAAAATTTTGAAGAATTTTATTTCTCTAATTATGAAATTCCTTAAAAGTACTTATTATTTATGTAGACCACTTGTATACTTTCTGATCATGATGTTCAAGCTTGATGTGTGTTTCTAAGCTCCCAAACTAAGATGACAAGCACCTTGCTCCCTATGCATTCTTATGTGCTCATGTGACTTGTGAAGACTAAATGACGAATGAGAAATAATTTTTAAAGGTTTTAAAGAATGTGAAGAAGACCCTCTAAGAAGAATGGATATCAGTTACATCCCAAAGTGAGTATTTTTTCTACAAGATAAATATTTCTCGGTGAGGTATATGAAAAGTCATAAGAAAAATTTACAAATCAGGAATAAGTGTTAGTTGAAGGGCTTGTCAGATAAGGAAATTTTGTGAAGGAAGTGTAGAAGACTCCATGTTCCATCTTTGACCTTCAAAGTTTCACGTACATACCTGTAAGTTATGATATCTTGACAAACCTGTGATAGATGTCATTATGAGATGGTGATTAATATATATTTTAAATGTCTTCATCTTTTTGTATGAGTAGTTAAGGGATTAAGGTGAAGATGATTTGAATTTGAAGGGGAAAATTCATATGTTGAAGTTAGTTAGTTGCTTATAAATATCATCTTTGAACGTGAAGTTGTTAGCTGATACATGTTGAAGCATTAGAGGGACTTATTGATGAGAGAGGTCATCATTGATGAGAGATTCCATCTTGGGTAAAGAAAGTGAGATGAAGTCCATTTAGAGTGCAAAAGAAATTTGAGAGGACCATTTTCATGATGAAAAGATCTTGGTTAAGTGTGCAAATCATTCTTAAATACATGATATTATTTGTATAAGAAAAATATTAGATTGATGTGTTAAGAGAGGACTGCAAATAAAGTAATGAGATGAAACAAAGACCACAGTGTGATGATGTAAGAAAATAAGTTGAGGGTGATCAAAAAAATTTAGTTTAAATTTTGAGTTGTTTCTCAACAATTTGTAAGTGGGTGTTTCCTTGCAAGTAGGTGCCTGTAAATCAGTCAATTGGGTTATTGGCATAGTCTTAAAGTGGGTTCTTGATTTTGAAATGTAGTAGGTGATTCAAAAAATGAATTTAGAGCTTTAGGGTGTGTGGGTGCTCACCACTTGGTGATATAATTGTATTTCTTATTGGATAATTTTCCTTGGTATTTTTTTGTATTTCTCCTTTCAGTGGGTTTTATCCCTTATTAGGTTTCCCACATTAAATATTGTCTCTCATGTGTTGATGTGTGCTTGGTTCTTTCTCTCTATATCTCCTGGTTAAATGGTCATGATACATAATAGTTAATATTGTTTAATTTTGGAATATTGAAAGATTGTAGATTATTTTAGAAGTTTAAATCAAAATTGATTCACCCCCCTCTTAGTGCCTAGACGTCCTTACACTCAAAAATAGGTTTCCTAAATTTCAAGGTAATAATGATATTAATGGTGATCAACACCTTAAGTTATTTTTAAATATCATGGATGATTATGAAATGGAGTATGAAGGTGTTTGTTTGAAGTTATTTGTACACACTTTAGAAGAGGATGTTAGGGAATCATTTAATACATTCCCTGGAGGGCCGATTGATTCCTATGAAGAAATGAAGAATTATTTTAGAATAAAATATGGTGATATGACTAACCCTAGGTTCCTCTTGTTTTAATTTTAAAATATAATTAAGAATCCCAATGAGTGTGTGCAAGATTTCAATACAATATTCAATAAGACTTTGACAAGTTTGCTAAATAGTTTGATACCCAGTGATGAATCTTCCTTAATAAAATATTTTGATACATTTGATGATAAGACAACCTACTATTTTACAGATAATAATCCTCTCAGTATGAAGAAATCATTTAACATGGCCATGAAAATTGAAAAAAATATTAAGGCTTCTGGAAAACCTCCAAAAAGAGGAGTAAAACTTGTTAATCCTAATAAACCACAAGCCAGCAAGTCTACTGCTCTAAAAGAGGTGGCCAAAACCTTTGCTAGAGTAGTTAAGGAGATATATATTAGAAACTAGAAAGAGATGAGAATTTTTTTTCTTTTGGCGCTCAAAATCAACATCAAAATCAACTTTAGAATCTATATAAATTTAGAGAAGATTATAGAAATTATCATAGAGGAAAGAGACCTATAGGTAAGAATGATGGGAAACATACATTTAGAGACAATAGAGAAGCTCCTGATCTGTTGGGGGAAAATTTTACAACAGTTGAAGAAGAACACATAATTTATGTGTGATAAATGTTTTTTACCTAATGATCCATGTGAACAACCTCCTTTGGCTGAGGATGCTCCTGGGTCAGACTTTGATGATGCATGTGTGCTTGATCACTAAGAAAATTTTAACAAGGTACTACTTTTACTGATCTCCTATGTGTTATGACTATAGATGAGTTTTGGCTGTGTGTAAACCAAGTGTGTTATCTTCCTCTTGAAGTTAATTCTGAGATTGATATGGCTCAGTATTTTGAACTTCCTAATCATGATTTTGAGTATCTTAGGGATTTAATGAAATATGATGTGTAAGTCCAATGTAAAGAGGATAGGGAGTTGTTGATAAATGTAGTTGCTTCTCAAGAAAAGGAGTATAATTTAAGGAGTATGAAAGTTAAGGGACATACCCTAGCTTCCAAAGTTAAAATGCCTATCCTAACCAATGCTCCTAAAGACACTCCCAAGAAATTTGTGCCCTGTAAAACCCCATGTGATTTATCCAAGTCAAAGTATCCCCCCCATTGGTTCTAATTTGAAAACATGTATACTATCTATAAAAATTTGCACTCTCCCTCCTAATACATCTCTTCCTAAGTACACTATGTGTGACATGGCTCAAATCCTAAGCCAACTAAAGAATACATTTCCATTAGTGTGATTTTTTAGGATTTATAAGCATAGGAAAGGGGCATTTGAGTATTTTCAATTTAGTGAGGGTGCTACTACTGATGAGAATGTTACTACAAATAAATAAACCACTCCCATTATTCTATAGATTCAAGAGAAGTACCTATTTTCAGATGTGTCAAAGGGCTGGTGGTACAATTAGCAACCCACCAAGGTAAATATTTGACTATGAATGTGGAATGTTGTTGTCAAGAAAGTGGGACAAAAGTGTGGGAGGAAGTGTGCATATGGATCAATCTTATGCTAAAATCCATCTAGAAGGAAGGTTAGTAAAATTGTACAGGGAGGGAAAGAAACATTTTATTGAGGATCCTATGATGCATCATATGAAGTGTTATTACATAGATATGGACTTGGGTAACTTTATTGGTATTGTTTATTTTTTATGATTAGTTCCTTGATATTGAAACATAATTGGAAGACCTCACTACTCCTTAGACCATATTTTTTAATGGAGCATTCTCTAATCTTTAAAATGGAGCATGTGTAGTATTGACTTCCTCTAGCCAAGGATCCTTCAATTTTTATTTAAAGTTATGTTTTGAGTGCATACACAATATTTTTGAATATGAGCCACTCTTACTTAGCTTAAGGTTTCTTGGAGGGCATAGAATAAAGGACCTAATTGTGAGAGGTGACTCTTAGTTGGTTGTAAATCATATCAGAAAATTATATGTAACAAAAAATTAGAGGTTAAAATAGTATAGGAATTCAGTATGGTACTTAATCAAGAAATTTTATTCATTTAAAATTGAATTCCATGAAAGGAACCAGAATGTAGCAAATGATAGGTTTTGCATTGTTGGATTCTCAGTATGATAATCAAAGTACATCCCCATATTGCAAGTTTTAAATTGATACACTTGTTAGGCCTTCTATAACCTAACAACATTTCAAACATTGGAAAGTGTTTTATGATCATTACCATATCATCAAATTTCTAGATTGCAAAGAGGAATATGTAAATCAATTGATTGATCTTAAGCCTATAATAGAAGTGTGTGATGGAAAGGAGACCTTGTTTGGTAAGGAGGTAATATAATTGAAAAATAACACCATCCCAAGAGGGATTGTTAGTCTTGAATATACTTTTGATAGTGTTGACAGAAAGTATGGATAACTCTATCCACACTCTAAGAGATATCACTGAGTGTAACCTAGGAACTTGTCAAGACCCAAGTAAAGTTTGGCTGGGTAGAAACTTAAGTATAGATGAAAAATATGGCCTATACCAAAACTACTGAAGAAATATAAAGACTCTTTGGCTTGGTCCTATTTTGAGTTGAAGTCTTATATGGAAGACCTATTTCAATATGTAATACCCCTAGAGCCTCATACCAAGCCTTTCAAGATAAATAAGAGGTGAATAAACTCCATCCTTGCAACCAAGATGTAAGATGAGCTCAAGAAGCTCAAGGATGGAGGTATCATACAATCCATAAGGTATTATTCATGGGTTGTTAATTTTGGTCTCAGTCATAAAGAAAAAATGGGGATATCAAATTGTGTGTAGACTTTAGAAACTTGAACAAAGCTTCACTGAAGGATAACTACCCTTTACCATACATGGATAATATTTTACAAAAGGTAAAAAGGTTTTAAATTTTATCAGCACTGGAAGGGTTGTTTTGGTTACAATCAATTGGTGGTTAAGGAATAAAAACAATACAAGACTACTTTCACCACTCCTTGGGGAACGTATGTTTATGTCAGAATGCATTTTATACTAATGAATACTGGAGCCACTTTCCAGAGAGCTACACATGTTACATTTTTTGGATTCATCAATGAGTTTATTGTGGTATATTAATATGATATAATTATCTTTTTCTAATAAGAGAGATGACCACTTGTAGCACCTTGAAAATATTTTGATCAGGTGTAGAGAATTTGGTACATTCACTAAATCTAATAAATTAACACTTTGGTGTACACAAGGAAAATTTTTCGGGACACATTATGTCTTAGGAAGGAGTCATGATAAACCATGAGAAAGTAAAAGAAATTGATAAGGTGCCTATCCCCCAATCTAATAAGGGTATAAAAATTTTCTTTGGTTGAATCAACATTGTGATAAGGTTCATATCCAATTTTTATGAAATTACTGTACCCATCACAAGTATATTGAAACATGATCATGTTATAAAGTGGGGAGATGAGGTAATGGAAGCCTTACAAAGGAGTATTTAGGATGCATTAAAGACAGCCCCTGTGTTGGCTAGTAATTGATTATAATGTGTATTAAATATTCTCCTTTGTATCTGAATTTATAATTACCCTAGTTTTGTTGGAGAAGGATGATCAAGGACATGCGAAATGAATGTAATTTTTAGTAATGCCTTACAAGGATCTGAATTAAAATATACAATCATGGAAAAACAAGTTTTTTCCTTGGTAAAATCCATAAAGATATTCATACCCTACATACTAAGCTCAAGGATCATCGCTTACGTGCCACACACCATGGTTAAGGGCATATTGACATAAATGGAAGTATAAGGTAAGAGGTATAAATGGGTAAATAGAATATAGGAGTATGCCATGGACATTAGGACTACTAATTTAATGAGATGTATGTTATCCATTTTTACACCCTTGAAAAAATGGATAACTTGGAGAAATTAGACTTGGGCAGTTGATGGAGCTTGATGGAGGATCTGCAAAAGTTTTGGTATTCATGTTGATTTTGGGCACTTAGGATCATTTGAAGGAATTTCCCCTTTTTTCATGTTTAGAAATTAGAAAATTTGAGTAAAATGGATTAAAATGGTAAAATTTGTCTTTCGGAGACTTCATTATATTTTTGCTAACTCCCCTATCCAAGGAAAATTCAAAAAAGTTAGGAAAATTTTGGAAAAATGGAAAAAAGGCTCATTGTTATCCTGTAAAAGTGACAAGGGAAATTTTGTAGATAACCATACCAAAATTTCATTTTGGTCCCCTAAAGAAGTCTGACAATGTTCAAAATGGCCTAAAAACTCCCTTTCGAAAATCAAGTTTTTTAGAACTTAGCCTTCTTTAGAGTCGGCGTTTTTTAGGGTGTCAACATTCCAAAAATTGTTTTTTGAACTGGGCGCAAGAAATGTTGTGTCGACACCATAAAATGTGCACCCCTTAGAAAATCCTTTGGCACCCAAAATGACATGTCAACATCAATGAAGTTGCGCCCCTTTGGCAGGAAATGGCATGTCAACAAATGACATGTGCCAACATCATTAAACATGCAACCTAAATGTGCGCTAAGGGCGCTAGAATATCATGTCAACATCATGAAAATTGTGCCCCTTTATACCCTTTGGCGCTGAAATTCTCATGTTAACATCATGAAATGCACACTAAGGCGATGAGAGTATTATGTCAACACCAATGAAATTGTGCCAAGGTGCATTTAAACCCATGTCGACACTCTAGAAGGTGCCCAAAGAAATTTGGTGAAATAATTAATGCCAGGTTTTCTATAAATAGGCGCTCAACACCTGTCATTTTCATGAATTGAAAATTGTGAAAAGTATTTCTCTGCACCTGTCAGCTGTCCTTGTCACCCCCGCGTGCCATTTTTCGAGCTTGTGGACCCCAACGTCGTCCTTCATCCTTTATAAAACCAGGTAAGTGGCTTCTATCATCCTTGTTGTTGTTATGGCTTTTGTTTCTTGGTTATTGTTAGGTTTTAGGGTTGTTATAAATCAAAATGGTTAAATCTAAAAATGAAAAACCTAACAATCCATAATCAACTGGAAACCCCTTTTCCTCTCCTTCCAGATCTGCAAATCTGGAAGGCCCCTGCCTCTAAAAAAACCTAAAACCACATTCCCTGCTTATTATCTTGTTACAAAAACCTCTCTTTACCATTTGAAAAACCAAAAAAGAGAGAAGAAATCTAGGAAATTGTAAAGAAATCACTAAAAACCTTGGCGCACTATTTTTACATGTTGCAACCCCCACAGTCATGCCTTGGCGCACTGTCCTTACTTGCAACATATCCCTAACCCATGCCCAGTATAAATACACTTAGCAATCTTTTGTAAGGGCGCAGGCGCATCCCTACACAACATCAACATAAGATGTTGTGTACTTCAAAATCTGTGCCAAGTAGTTTTCCCCTTTGGCGCATTGATTTCCTTTGCAACATATTCCAAAATTGTGCCTTGGGTGCACTTAAAAGCCATGCAACACCATCCTTTTTAGCACCCAGCTAAAGCAAATTTCCTAAGGCATAGGCGCATGATCCTTGACATCAACATGACATGTTGTATGTTGTAAACCCGTGCCCTGCGCTTTATCCTTTGGCACCGCCTTCTGTCATGCAACACTCTCCAAAAGTGTGCCCTTTATAACCTTTGGCGCAAGCTTTTCTCCTGTCAACACTGGTGCACACCTTTTTACATGTTGACATCCTCAAAAGTGCGCCCAGCCTTTTTAAGCCTCTGCAGCATGCTGTGAACTTGCGCCTTGCGCCCTAAGCCTTATAATTGCTCATTCTTCTTTCTGCAAGATTTTATTATGAATAACATGATAGTTGACATGGCTCTTCTATGTTGGACCTCCTTGATTCTCCTTGCAGAACAACAACAGCCATCCTCGAGCTCACACATGTCTTCATCAAGCAAAAATCCAACCAAGTCTAAAGGAAAAGCAAAGTTGACAGAACAAGAGATGAAGTACAAATATCAGAAAGTCAAGATGCCTGACTCATATGCAGAGAGTGATCTCGATATCAGAGACTCCAAGCTTGGGCACATTGATATGGAAGACTTCTGGGTGAGAACCAACCAGGCCACTAGTGGCCCCTGGATGAACAAACTGGTGGGCAGTGGATTGCACTTTGCAGCTGGGCTGCCAGTAAGTGCTGTGAACAATGAATTTATCATGTTGGTTGCCCGTTGCTATAACAAGGACACAAGATGTGTCGAAGATAAGGAGGGAAAGATGATCATCGACCTCACAGCTCGTCATTTTGAAATAACCCTGGGCATTCCTCATCACAGGCAATATGTCACCATAAGCCTAGAAGACTGCAAGAAGGCATGGGATGACAATGAGGAAAAATGCATGCAAATGATGAACGAGCTATATCTTAAGAACAAAAAGCTGGTGAGCAGATGGCCACAGACCATCCACCACAGTGACTTCAATGAGGAACTGAGTGATACAATCACCTTCCTGAATAGAATATTTGGGCTTCCTGATGCCCATTATTTCCATAAATGGATGCTGAGGTACTTAGAGACCATGAGCAAGAATGTGCCTGATCAAGTGTTTTGGCTGGGGTGAAATCATCAGCGACACCATCTCCTAGCAGCTTCAACAGGTCCTCACAACTGGGAAGTTCTATATGAATTCCTACATTGTATACGTTGTAGCATCAGTGAGAGATTTCGTAGGCCTGGCTCGAAATGGGGTATGGCCCCAGGTCAAAATATATGAATACTACCTAGAGCTAAAGCTCGAGAACAACATCCCCCAGTTCTCAAAAATCAACGACGCCTTCTTCTATGAGGTGATCTGCCTGTTGAGGCCAAATATGAGACATGGTCGAACTAGCCTGAGTGTGATCACTGTCACAAAGAAGTGGGGAGCATTGTTCACGTAGTTTCCCACATTCACATATCTCAGGGTGGTGAATTTTGAAGGTGAACCGACAAAGCTACCAAGGTATGCAGGGCCCAAGCTGATTCTCTTGGAGTTGTCAAGGCAACTGATCACATACCATGAGAAATGCATGAAGAGAAAGAAGGGAGGAACTCCATTCCCCCTTACAGTGGGCCGATACACCTGCACCACACTGGCCAAAGCATGGGAAATGTATGCCGAGCTTGAATTGCTGAATCTAAAGCACAAATTCCCAGCCAGGCCTACCTTCGATTGCCAGAGTTTCCTCCCAAAGGAAAAAATTGATCCTATCCATGTTCCTGAGATCGAGGACATCTACATCGACCTGACACATGAAATAGATATCAGGTGAAAGGATCACTCCCGGCTGGCTCTGGAGGAAATCATTCATTATGGCGTAGCCATCGTTCCAAAAGGATTCCAAGAGCCTGATCAAGAAATTGATCAAGTTTACCTTGACACAGGATGGGGACGATTGGCCATTCGCAGAGATCGATAGAGCCAAGGCACCGAAGACCATTCAGGAAAGGGTCAAGCCCACATTGTAGCACACCAAACATTGGTGCAAATAGAATGGTCTCACCTACCTCAGGGTAGATTTTACTACTTCTCCTTCAGGTAGAGCACCTCCAAGAATGGCCCAAGTGCTGAAAGGAAAAGGAAAGGATAAGGAGGGAGAACCAAGAAAACAGGAAGAAACTCCTCAAAGCCCTCCTACTACTTCTGAGAAGCAAGTGGTCGACCTGGTGTCTCCAGGTAAAGAAGAAGAGACCACCGAAGTTTCAACGGATACATCCACTCAGGATGTGGTCACAGCTACAACTACTGAGGTACCCACCATTCCTTCTTCCACTCCTTCTCCTCCCCCTGTCGTTGAAGCATCTATTCCAATGGATGTTTCTTCTTCTCTTCCTTCCTCCCTTCCATCTCCCACCTCTTCCATCTTCTCCTCTCTTGCGGATCTGTCACCCAGTGTTCCCTCCATCCAATTACAGATCCCTTCCACCTCCATGTCCTTTTCTTCCCTGGTAGTAACTCCAGGCCCCACAAGTAGCAGCATGTTGGACTCCTTGTCGATGCCACCACCAAGTGTCTCAACGTTCTTCCCTGTGGCCTCTTCAGTTGCTTCCCCTTTCACTCCCATTTCTTCTTCCATTTCCTCTACTCCTTCTCCCATAAGTCCAAGCTAGATTTCTGACCATCTGGGTCAACTCAAGAGAAAGGTTCCCATAGCACCCATGGACTTCTCTGTCATTCTGAAGAAGGGACCCAAGAAGCAGAAAGCTATAACTCACTTCTCTAAGAGCGTTTCAGGAGAGAGAGTCATGGAGATTGCATATCTAGATCCCACCAAAGAAAAGAAAGATCTATCTCCTATAGACTTTACAGTGACCCAAGTCACGATGGGAACCTCATCTAAAAGCCTACAAGGAGAGGCCTTATCTTTTGTAGATGCTCTCTGTAAAAAGCTTCAAGAAGCAAAAGAGGAGAAGAGAATACTCAAGGAGAAAAACAAACATCTCCTCCAAGCTTTGCAAAGAATGGGAAATGCTCCTCCCTGTAACTGCCACCGAACCTACTGAAGTTCTCAGTCAGGATAAGATAAATGAATATGCCAAGATTGGTGAACAAGGCACAACAGTGTCCTCCTGGATAGAGTGAATCCTCAGAGATAGTGAGGAAATAATCAAGAAATTCACAGGACTCTACCAGGATATAGATCAGGTAAATAAGGAGCTACAAGTAGTAGCAGGATCCCTCTCCGAGGAGTTGGACAATGCCAGATTGCAACATGAAACATTCCAAGCAATGGTTGACTGCTCAGTTGATGACCTATTAAAGGTCGGCATCATTGATCACCCGCGGGCACATAACAAATCTCTCGTATGCTTTAGATTATTGGGTTGATCAAATGGAATATATCCTGGAGAGGATAGATAAAATCAAGGATGAAGCCCTGGATGCAAAATACAACATGGAGTAGACAGTTACAAAGATGTCTCCAGGGATGCTCAGTGAATCGTTCACCTTGAGGGAGGCAGATGATACAATCCAGCTCTTCAAGGCTATCACAACCCAAGGTTTGGTGCCAGAGGTCACTTTTGACCGAGAATCAATCAATAACCTTCTGGCTTTCCATGATTTCATTGGATTCTTGATTGAGGCATGTGAAGAGTACGCCGGGCTACCTGACAAGCTCAAGACTGAAAAAGAAACTTGCGAAGTTATTGGTGACCATTTCAAGGGTCTAGATCATAATCAACTTCAGACAATGATCAGCAAGTTTATGGAATACCGAGCTCAGTGTCACATCACCTCTCCTGATCAGAAGCAAGACATTCTGTTTAAACCAAAGAGATGATGAGGAGTAGTTTCTCCTCATGTGTACGCTTTGATCGATTTTTGTAAAAAATATTTAAAAAGTATGTTGGCATTTACGATGACATCATCCATGTTGCATCATGGGATGTTGCCATCCAAAAACTTGCCCAAAGTCAACTTTTGACTTTTTAGATATTTTGTAAATCTTTAAGTATTTTGTAGGTTGGTTTGTTTTTGTCTTCTTTCTTCCTCTCCTTCTATAAATACTGGAATACTTGTTGTATTCCAGGTGGACATTTTTTGTATGAAAAAAGGAGTGAAGAGAGAAAGACTTTGTGCCTTCTTGTAACAGAAGAGATATTAATATATATGTTCAGAATTTGTGCTCAATATATGTGTTATTTGCATCAGATCTTTCTTAAGTTAGATCTATGTTTCTATTCTATTGGATTCATTCTTATTATCATCATATGTTCATCAGTATTGCTTTGTTTGTTTATGCAAGTAAGTTTGGCTCTGTTTACTACCAGCCCAAAGCATAAACCTTCTGACCTTTCTGTCTTGGAATTCATTTCTTTTCTCCCTTCAGATCTATCCTTCCTCCGTTCCTTCCTCCCTACATTTTCTATTCACAGTTGGAACTACCTCTACTGGGATGAGATCCCAAACCCCCCTGAAGTTAGAATAGTGTAGATTTGCACAGATTCCTGCTTGATAGAATAGCAATAAACTAGTTTCACTTTGTTGTCTCAAAGAGGGGCTATGCCCTGCACACTGTTGGCCTATTTCCCCATGACCTGTCTAACTGACATATTTTCAAACCAACAATTTTTGGTGACTCCACTGGGGATCAAACTAAGGAAATAATTAAAAACTGTAAAAATCACTACCAGTTTGCAAATTTTAACTCTTTGTTAAAAATTAAATTTTTGCTCAGAAGTGATCAAAACTCAAAATTTCCTTATACAAATCCATAGATCTGGACCAGATAGGAGCTTTTAGTTCGCTGAGTTTTTACAAAAACTTGTATATTTCCGTAGATCTGAGATTCTGACATTTCATGATATTTTCAAAACCTTGCAAAATTCAAGTCAAAGATCCAAAAATCAGCTTTCTAAATTGACCCACTTTTTATCCTTGTTAATATTTGTCAGAAAACCACAATCGGTTGTTATTAAAGAGGATAAAATTTAAATATTAAAAAAGTACATGCTGCTGATTTTTGCTAGAAAAATAAAAAAATCAGCAAGTACAAACAAATTTTTTTTGCATATCTACTCTTAATTGTTGCAGATCTGAACGGGTACGCTGGTGGGTGAACAATTTACTCGTGGCAGAAGAGCTCATGGAGAAGTTGATCCAATCTTTGATCTACTTCAAAGGCACAATTTCAGTATCACTCCAGCATGGTTTGCATCACTTGGTTCAGTGGATCAATCAGCAAGAAGTGCCTCGCCTCCATGAAAGAGCCGGGTTTCACAAGGTGCCTCGACATCAATTTGCAGTGCTCTTTTGCCAAGTGGAACCACACTCCCTACTCGTGTTCTCTTTCCCACTTTTCAACTAGGTGATAAATCTACCTATGCCATGGGGAAATGCCATGGGTCCTTTAGCACTGCCACATCCACTCAACCCCCTCCCTCATGGAAATCGTAAGAAATTTCCCAAAATTTGATAGGAGTGGAAATCAGAGCACGGATGCGCATATTGCTACGCATTTATTATGTCATGCAGTATTCTGGACATGACTCATGAAGACGTATCTGTACGTCTCTTTCTCGAGACCTTGCAAGGGCCTGCATTAGAGTGGTTCCAGCATTTACCAGTCGGATCCATCACTAGTTGGGCCACATTACGGACTACATTTTGAAGATAGGTATAAGCCTTCAGAAGACGCATTCACGTTATTGTCGTGAATCACTCACATGAAGAAGGAGGCCAATGAAACCATGCACGTGATTTTATCACCCGTTTCAATTCACTGATCAACTGTGTGCCGCCTGCCATGTTGCCAACATTAGAGAATCAAAAGTGTTTCTTTGTGAACGTAATGAGTTCGAAAGTAAGTTTCTTACTTTTACAGAACATAGATACCCACCTTGGTCCTCGCTCAATCTGTGGCCATTCGGATAGAAGAAAACCTGCTTATATCTGGTGAGTTAAGATGAGAAACTGTCAAAATCAAAGGCTTCAACTTATTCTCAGGCTACCTCGTCAGATCCAGCGTTCCAGAAAATGGCGAATGACTTGCTCTCATTAAAGAAGAAATTGGCTCAAACATCATCTACTACTCCATACCAGGATATCCCATGGAGGAACTTCACTCCCAACAACGCCCCCCAAAGGCCGCGTTTGCCTACTGCTTCTCCAAGGTTAGTAATTGAAGCTCCTCCGATTAATGCTTTGGTCAAAATCGAAGAAGATGATACAAATTACGAAGAACCTTTGTCGCAAGACGAAGATGATCAAAATGTCAGTGAACCGACTGGCGACTCTACTATCAGGTATATGGAATTTGAAGATGAGGAATCTGATGAAGAAGAGGGTACCCAAGGGTATGCGAGTGGAACAATCATATGCAGTTTTCACTCACTCACAAGGAAAAGAAGCAAAGATTTCTGTTGAAAAACAAAAGGAAAAGGCTATGGTAGCTCCACCACCAACGATCGCTAAAAGAGGTAATCCCCTTCCTGCTCAACCTCCTGTTAAACCTTTTGTAAAGAAATATTTTCATCCTGTTTCTCCTCTAAATCATCCTTCCTCCAATTCCATAAAGACCAGTAATCCTCCTCCACAAACGTGAAATGAAGGACTCATTCCTTCGTTAGCACAACCCTTGGTTGCATTTGATATAATTGATCATGCCAAAAAGACCAAGATCTAGATGTCTGAAGTTGAATACCTTCAGTCTAACCCAGAGAAGCTTGTAAGATTAACTAAGTATATCCAAAGCTAGGCTACCATCCTTCCTCCTACTTCCCTAAAAGGAATTCTTCCCACCCCTCCTATGTCTCACAGTAAATGTCACCTTGACTTCCGCGTCAGGGAAAAATTGAACCTTTTTACCTATCTCTCCTAATCAATGGTCATAAACTAAGTAGCTGTATAATCAATTCTAGAGCTTCTGATAATGTTATGCCATCAAAGGTTTCCCATGCTTTGGGCCTCATGCTTACTAAACCTTTTGGTAGATTCTACTCCATGGAAACCAAGCAAGTACCATTGATTGGTCAGATCAAGGATGCGTAATTTGCATTTGCAGCATTTCCTAAAAAAAGGGTAAAAATGACTATCCTCGAAGCTTATATTCCAGCAGCCTACGGGATACTGTTAGGGAGGAGCTTCTACAAGGAAGTGTGTGGGAAATTCATATGGATTGGTCCAAAGCCAGGATTCCTGTCAAAGGAGTCATGCATACATTAGAGCCAAAATCACAAAAGAAATACCTAGTCACCAATTCCGATGACCCCAAGGCTCAACACAACTAGTAACCTAACTCCACATAACTAGTACACCTAATCAAGCTAACCTAACAAGTGTAGGGCTAACACAAGTGTAAGAATTATCCTAATAAATAAACAAAAGGATAAATAATAACCTACACTAACAAGTTCCCCATAGAGTATAGAATCCCGAAGACAAACCTAATGGGGGCAAGATTAATATGCAGGAAAGGAGGTGATTGTGACCCCACAAGGAAATGAATACCCTATACCCCATATAACCCCAAATCCCAATTTATCTTAAATATAAAGGGAAAATGTATTTTAATCACGGACTGTGACATGGTTAAAAGAAATGAGGCCGAGAATTTGAGAAATGATCTTCACGACTTCACTAAACCCGCATTGGTGTAACTTAACCTCCAATTCATAAAATTTCACAACATTATACTTGTTGGATTCCTGTTTACATGAAATTCATCATGAAATCATAAAATAATGGAAGTAGTTGGATTTGGTGAGAAAAAGAGGCAAAAAACACTTCAGATTCAAAAAGTGTGCTTCCAATTTTTCCAGCAGCCCGAATTTAATGTAGTATGGTCATTTTCTCCTTTCACAAGACAAAGAATATTAGGGAATTAGTTTTTTAGGTCTCCCATGCTGTTTTACAATGAGTTAATGCTTGTTGTTAGTGGGTAAAGGGGGAATTTAAAATTTCTCATCTCTCTCTCTCTCCCTCTCTCTCTCTCTCTCTCTCTCTCTCTTCTCCAGCTTCCTCTATATATTGTAACATTTCACATTTTGAGAAGGGGGAAATATTTTGGGATGTGGGGAAACTCTATAAAAATTATTTCTCAAATTCAATGAGCTATAAGCCTTCTCTTGGGGCTGGAAAGTGTATTTGTTCCTCTATTCCAAAAATGTAATGGACTATGCATATTCCAAGAGCAATAAAATCTATGTTTGTGGTGTTCGTTCAACCCTTGCATTGTTTTGTTAATCTCATTTCCTTTCTATTTTTTTTTTGCATGTATTTCTCACTTGCAGGTGTAGGATGTTGTGTTTCATGGAAATCAGATGATGAATTAAGATTTTGGTATTTATCATAACTTTTTGGCCTCTCCCTACTCCATTTTTCTTCTCCTTATCCCTCAGCAGGATATTTCTACACCCTTTTCTTTGTGTTATCACCTCTTTTAGTGTAGGATTTCCCTTTTATACATCTCTCTAACCATCTCTCTCTCTCCCTAGTCCATTGGAATGGTTAAATTAGGATTAATTAGTTGCATTTCCCTTCTAGGAGTAGTTTAGTGCTAGGAATAGGTATAGGAAATTGGCCTTTTCTAGAGGTCCATCTCAAGTAGCAAGTCCGACAACTTGAGAGACGGTCCTATGTTAACAAAAATAAGAGATCTACCATAGAAAAATCTCATGGTGCTACTTTTTTTTATAACATTTTGGTAAGCCCGATGGGACTACATAGAAGTCATATCTTTCATAGGTGTGCATCCTATCCATCTTAGTGCCTTCACTGCCTAACAATTTTGGCATACCCGATGGGACTACACAATATTCATATCTTTCATAGGTGTGCATCCTATCCACTTTGGTTCCTTCACTTCCTAACAGTTTTGGCACACCCAATGGGATAAGTTTAAGGATCTTTACATATTCATACCTGTAGAATTGATGTGTTCTTGATGTTATTCAAACTTTGGAGGTATCCTTTCAACACATATGGTGACTCCACTGATTCAATCATCCCACTATCCTAGTTTTGGACCTTTCCCTTTAGTATTCCCTTCATTGTAATGATTCCATTTCAGTCATGGCTCTCCAAGGAGCTTTTCTATTCCATTGTTTTTGTCCCATCCCTTTCCGTTTGTAGCAGTTGGATGTTATCCTCAAAATATCCTTGAAAAATCATCCCCTTTTTTATGGAAATGTATATCAATCCCCTATTGATCACATTCAAGATATTGCAAACCATTGTGTCATTCATGATTTCATAGAAGAGAATGTTTTCCTCAGACTTATGGTTTCATTATTCAAATGCAAAGAAAAAGAGTGTTACAATAGTTTGGATCCACAAACCATTTCCACATGGAATAATATGGGATAAAAATTACACAATTGGTTCAAGAAGGAAGAAAAATTCATTTTCCTCATGGAACATCTCAACAAAATACAATGGGATCTAATGGAGCTTATTCCCGATTTTAGTATCATATTCATAAGGACCTGACATAGAATTCCTCAAGAATATATACCCCCTCAAGGTATGGCATTCTTGTATTATTTGAGATCATTTGATATTGATATGGTTGTATTGATTAAATCCTTAAGTGAAAATAAGTATTCCTAAAGAGTTTTCCATTGCATCCCAAGCTTAGAAGATTCTCATTTAAGATGGGAAAAGTAAACCCATCCCTGTTGTTGCAATTATTCCCTCACCACCTCAAATTATTCCTTCCCTATGTGTAAAATATGAAAGATCCATCATTCCTTTCGAAGATCAGGAAGCTCCTTTACTTCATTATCATTCATTTGATGTTTCAAAATTTTGTTATGCCTAAAGCATTCCCCAAAATTTGTAAAATTCACTCTCATCTCCACCCAAGGCACTACCCAATTACACTAAACCTTGCATTAAGGTTTCCAAAAGTTGTGGTATTTCAAATGTTATCCGTTATTTATATTAAACCCTTACTAAACCAATTTATCCTATCAGATTGGTAGAAAGGGATGTTTTTTATGCTTTTAAAAAAAGGGAATAAACCATGTAACACTCCAAAACAACAATATTTTAGGCAAAATAAGGAAGTTATTTTAGAGACAACAGATAAGTGAAGTAGGGAATATGTTTTGGAGTATCATTTGGCTTCTCCGAGTGATCAAATTAGGCCTTGTGAATGTCAAACATTTCTACCCAAGCATGAAACAACTCCACAACCCCTTGTCTATGCCTCTTCTCTAACCAATTCTACCAAAGAAGATAATTTTGTATCTATTGAAGATTATTCTGATTTGGATTAGGAGGATGAGAGGATAAAAAAATATGCAAAAAGAGGAGCTGAATACCAAAACAGAGTAGGGAGATTTGAAGGAATATCATTTTAGGGTTGAATGAGAGGTGAAAGTGTTTTTCAACACTATTGCTTCCTAAGGCCTCGAGGAAGAATTTACTCAAAGTGTGAAATATGTTTCAATGGAATCCAGTGATCCTCATTTCTCTGCATGCCTAGATATTTATTTCAATTTTAATAGAAGATTAAAGTGGCACAAAGAATGAAGATGATGGAAATCAACATCTAAAAATGGAAGCAAAGTTTTTTATGGAAACAAGACAAGATTCAAATCAGTTGGCAAACTATCATTTAGGAAGAGAAAAATGTCTCAACTAACTCCATTAATGGAGTTGAGTTTCAAAGAGATGGGAAAATCACAAGGATCATCCCAATGGTTCCCAAGGCCCCTTTACTAATCATGTCTCTATCTAGTTTGGAACCAAAATCAGAGTTACCACCGGTCATGTTCAATTCAAAGCATGCCGACGAGTCTCAATGTATAAAGGATCATATGCAATGCCTCCATGATCTAGACACATAGAAACTTGAGGAGGTATTTTCTTTATTTATAGATGATATCTTGAAGAATCAGGTGAGAAACCAACTACATGTTAGTTTTTCACTCTTACTTAACGCCATGTTCAGTGTCACATCAAACACATGGTCTCAAATTGTGAGGAAAGGAAACTACTTATCATAACTTGTTGCAGGTTTTGTTTAGCTTCTCCTTTTCCTCTAGTTAGAGTAGAATAGTTAGGTTTTTTTTTTAGCATAAGAAGTGATTGTGCACACTCTGCATGTTTCCACTTGGAACATGTATGATCTTCCCTTTCTTATATAGATTTTGTGTGGTTGTTACTCTTACACAATACTTTTCATTGGGAGGTAATGTTCATGGGGAAATTAGTTCTTTTTAGGTAGTTCCATTTGTATCCAAATCAACATATGGTCGAAACCTCTGTAGTGCTTCATCCTTTGTCATGATTTAGTTCAGTTTACTTCAAAATTTGGTAAAGAAATAATATTTTGGGACAATATTAGATGCTCATCTTTGTCTCAATAGACCAGAAGGAGTAAAATTTATAGATTTAAAAACATTTTCCAGTCGATCAAAATTTAGAAAAATTCTTATGAAGAGATGGAAGATTCGAGTAATAATAGATCAACCTCAAATATAGTAGTGCTCTAAGTGGCTCAGTGTTCAACTTTCAAGTTTCATATCAGTGTACATAATTATCAAGCTGACTCCATGCTAAATGAACACTTCAATGCCACTAATCATCTTATCTAGTAGCCATATGTCCCCATGAGTCACCAAATTATTATCCATTTTTACCCCCCTTGATAAAAATGGACAACTTGAAGAGAATTGGACTTGGGTAGTTGATAAGGCTTCAAGATTGAATCTGGAGGGAAACAGGTAAATTTCCATGATTTGGAACACTTACAGTTGGTTTTGGGGGGCATTTGGGATCATTTGAAGTGCATTTTCCTTTCTTTTAGGCTTCAAAAGATCAAAACTTAGTCAAATTTTGAGAAAAAGTGAGATTATAATGGTGAAATTTGGCTTTTGGGGACAATTCATTCATATTTTTCCCAACTCCCCTAATCCAAGAAAAATTCTGAACAATTCGTGAAAAAATTGGAGAAAATTGGAAAAAGTGATCAAAATGGCTCATTTTTAGAGTAGTGCAAACATTTCAGCCTTGGGAGGAACTAGATGATACAAGTTGGGTCATAGGTTCATTGGTGTCCTCGGAATCCCCAATTTGGCCATGATTTAGCTAAGGAGTTTAAATGCCTCCCTTGTAGTGCGATGGATTTTCGGGTCAATGGTAGGGCCCAGACATGGAACAAGTGTTCGTCGGGGTCAATGTGTTCTCTGCATCGGCCTTCAGTTTGCAACTGATTTACTAAGGGAGAGGCGTAGGGTCAATGTGTAGTGTAGAATGATGCACAAGGTTCAAGTCCAGAGGTCCGACGATGGAATAGGGTCGATAGAGGCATGGAGGGTCTCGATGCAGGCTACAACTTCCGCAATAGGTGATGCGATGGAACTTGGTTCAACGTTATAGGTGACACGATAACTAGTTCTCCGGAGAGTATAGAAGCCAAAGACAAATGCAGGGGTGAGAAGAGTAATATGCGGGTATTGTGGTGCCTTGTCGGAACTCGTAAGGCACATGAAGATCCTAGTTTCTCGTCCATCGTCAATTCTTCACACCCCCCTTGGACCTGCAAGACAAATAAGGAATACTAGGGAGAGGGATACATAGTAGTACTGTGACTGTGGGATAAAATAGGGAACATAGGCTGAAAATTCTGAGTTTTGAGCATCCTGACTTCACTCCAAGTCTACATAGTGCATATCTTGACCCCCAGATTCTCCATTTTTTATAAAATTTATACTCCCTGGATTTGTTTTTTGCCATGTACTACATCAAGAAATGATAAATTAATGGAAGTAGGTGGAGTAAGTGAGAGAAAAGAGGCAAAGAACAACTTCCCAGATTCAAAATAGTGCACTTGTAGGTGAATCCCAGCAACCTGTAGTTTAATGAAGTACTTGGGGGCAATTTTACTCCTTTCACAAGGGAAAGAGTACGTAAAGGTTATGGGTTTTACAGGGTTTCCCATCACTTTTTTACAATCATGTAATGACTTTTGTTGGTGGTTGAAGGGGGAATTTCATGAGTTCTCATCTCTCTCTCTCTCTCTCTCTCTCTCTCTCTCTCTCTCTCTCTCTCTCCTCGTCTCTCTCTCTCTCTCTCTCTCTCTCTCTTCTCTATCTTTCTTCCATATATTGTAAAAGAGAGCTCATTAAAAAAAATTGAACACTTCTGAAATGATGTTCTGGGAAACTTCTGTAGCTAAAATTTCTCAAATATCATGGAGTTCCAAGCCTCATTTTTTAGCATCTGTAATGATGAATTTGTGCCTCTATACCTCCATTTTGATAGTATTGCGCAAACTTCTAAGAGCAATAAAATCAATGTTTGTAGTGGTTGTTTCAATCCCTTTGCATTGAGTTTCCATTGTTATATCTTGCCTTTCCTCTCTATGTTACAAATATTTTGTGCATTTCTATTGCATGTCATTGCAAAATTGAAGGTGCAGGATGTTGTGCTTCATGGAGATCATGGTGTATTGAATGTTGTTATGGTTTGTGGTACTTTGTCATACCCTCTCCATCCCCTATTTTCTCCCATTTTCATACATTTTGCAAGATATTTCCAACACCCTTTTCTTGGTTTTATCACCTCTTTTAGTATAGGAATTCCTTCATTTATGCATCTCTCTAACCCTCTCTCTCTCTCCCTGGTTACCTTGGAAATGATTAGAATATGAGTAAATAGCTGATTCATTTCCCTTCATTAAGACTAGTTTAAGTGTTTAGATTAGGAAGAAGAATTCAATACTTCTTTGGAGAATCCATCTCAAGTTTCATGGTCACACACCTTGAGATAATGGTCCCATGTTAGAATAACTTAGAGATACACTATAGAAAAATGCACAAGTTTCTACTTTTTTACCATAAAAAGTTTTGGCACACATGGTGGGACTACAGAAAGGTCATATATTTCACAGGTGTGCATCCTAGCCATTTGGTGCCTTCACTGCCTAACAATTTTGGAACATGTCGGGTGGGACAATTTTAAGGAGCTATACATCTTCATACCAGTCAAGATTGTTGTGTTATTGATGAAATTCATAGCCTTTGGAGGTATGTTTTCAACACATCTGGTGACTCCACTGATTCAAACAATCCCACTATCTTAGTTGCAGACCTTTTCCTTTATTATTTCATTCATTTTAATGTTTCCATTTCAATCATGGATCTCCAAGGATCTTTTACATTCCCTCATTTTAGTTCCATCCCTCTCCATTTTCAGCAATTGGATGTTATCCCCAAAACAATCCTTGAAAAAATTTACCACTTTTTCTATGGAAATGGAGATCATTCTCCTTAATTGATCACATTCAAGATATTGCTAACCACTGTGCCATTCATGATGTCACATAAGAGAATTTTTTCCTTAGATTTCTAGTTTCGTCATCTCAAAGGTAAGGCAAAAGATTAGTACAATAGTTTGGCTCCACAAATTCATTTCTGCATGGAATCAGTTAGGAGAACAATTAGCACAATCTGATTCAAGCAGGATGTAGATGTCATTTTCCTCATGGAACAACTTAACAAACATACAATGGGTTGCTAATAGAGTTTATTCATGATTTTAACATCAGATTCACAAGGACCTAACACAAAATTCCTCAAAAATATAGACCCTCATCAAGTTATGGCATTCTTGTATTATTTGAGATCCTTTGATGTTGATTTAGTTGTATTGATTCAGTCATTAGGGGGCGAAATAGTCTTCCTCAAGCTTTTTCCATTGCATCCCAAGCTGAGAAGATACTCATTCAGGTTGGCAAAATGAAAGTCCATCCCTATTGCTGTAATTCTTCCCACACCATCCCAATATTCTTCCTTCCCCCTGTGCAAATAATGAAAAATCCATCAATTCCTTCCCAAAATAAGGAAGCTTCTTTGCTTCCTTATCCTTAATTTGATGCTTCCACAAGTTTTTTATGCCCAAGGTATCCCCCAAACTTTGCAAAAATCCCTCCCATCTCCATCCTAGAGCACTACCCAACTTCACTTAAACCTTGCACTAATGTTTCCAGAAGTTGTGGTATCTCAAAGGTTGTCTCTAGTTTCTACCCAACCCTCACTAGATAGAGTTATCCTATAAGGTTGGTAGAAAGGGATGTTTGTTATGCTTTGTGGAGAGAAGGGAACAACCCATGCAACACTCCAAACAACAATATTTCAGGTAAAATCATGCATGTTGTTTCAGTAGATAACATATCAGTAGAGTAGGAATTATGTTTTAGAGGGTCATTTGGCTTCTCCAAGTGATCAAGTCAGGTCTTCTGAGCATTCAAACATCGCTACCCAAGCATGAAACAACTACGCAACCCCATGTCTATGCCTCTTCTCCAACCAATTCTGCCAAGGATGATAGATTCCATGTATCAGTGGAGGATTGGTATGATTCAAATTGGGAGAATGAGAACATCCAAAACTATGCAAAAGGAGAAGCTGAGTATTAAAACAGAGCATGAATATTTGGAGGAGAATCAAATCGATGAGATTGAATGGAAGAGGAGAGAGTGTTTTTTAACACTATTGGTACCCAAGGCCTACAAGGAAGAATGTATTGAAAGTGAGCAAGGTGCTTTCAATAGAGTGCAATGGTCCCCATTGTTCAACATGTTTGGAACTTGTCCGCGCTTTTGATGGAGGAGCAGAGATGGGACTAGGAATGAGGAAGATGCCAAGGTGAAATCAAATGAAAAATCAACAATCATTAAGGTGGAAGCATAGATTTGCTTGTGGAGGCAAAGCAAAACATTCAAATCAATATGGACAAATAACTTCACCTTCAAGAATAGGAAAATGTCTACAACCATGCTCCATGTTCATAGGGATTTGAGCTTCAAAGAGAGTGGGTAAATCATAAGGATCAGCCCAATGGTTCCAAAACCCCCTTTACCCAATCAGGTATCTGGGCTACCTTGGAGACCAATATCAAAGTTGTAACCATCGGTCATGTTCACTTCAGAACATGATGATGAGTTTCAAAGCTCCAAAGGATCAGCTTCAACACCTCTAGGATCTAAATGTAGAGCAAATAAAGGAGGTAATCATTTTATGTCATTTTTAGTTGATATCTTTGAAGAATAGGAGTGAGAGAACCAACTTCATAGTCAGTTTTTTCACTCTTGCACTTAAGACCTTGTTCAGTGTCAAAATCAAACACATGGTCTCAATTTGTGAGGAAGGGTATGTTATTTATTGCAACCGGTTGCAATGATTTGTTTAACATCTCTTTTGCCTCCGGTTAGAGTAGAGTTGATAGGTTTGTTTTCAACAGAAGAAGTGCTTGTGCACACTCTGCAATGCTCTACTTGGAACATGTATGATCTTCTCATTTTGTACATAGTGTGTTGTGGTGTTGTTGTTTCTCTTGCACAATAATTTTCATTGGAAGTGGTGGTGTTCATAGGGAAATCAGCTCTTTTCAGAATAGTTCTAAGTGCACTCCATAGTCAACATGTGTTTTCAAATAGTGCTGCATACTTCACCCCTTGTCATTATTCAAGTTCAGTTTTCTTCAAAACTTGGCAAAGAAATCAGATTTTGGGACAATCTTCAAAGGTTCATCCTTCATCCCATTAGATCATATTGCAGAGAAAAGACTAAATATTTCCAGATTCAAAACAATTTTTTCCACTCGATCTAATTTTCAGATAAAAAAATCTTATAAAGAGGTGGAAAAATCGAGAAATAGAGTAGTTCCAGGTTCAAGTCCAACACTGCTCCAAGCGGGCTAAAGGGTCAATGGGATTTCAAAGTTTCATATTAGATTCCATGAGTATCAGGCTGACTCCATGCCCAATGGATGCTTCAAGGCCACTGATCAGCTCATCTAGTAGGAAGATGTCCCCATGAGTCAGCCAAATTGTTATCCATTTTTACCCCCTTGAAAAAATGGACAACTTGGAGAAATTGGACTTGGGCAGTTGATGGAGCTGAGTGGAGGATCTACAAAAGTTCAGGTATTCATGTTGATTTTGGGCACTTATGATCATTTGAAGTCATTTCCCCTTTATTCATGTTCAACACTTAGCCAAATTTGAGTAAAATAGATTAAAAGGGTAAAAGTTGTCTTTAGGACACTTCACGATATTTTTCCTAACTCTCATATCCAAGGAAAATTCAAAAAATTTAGGAAAATTTTGGCAAAATGGGAAAAAAGGATCAAAATCGGTGTAGTGTGGAAATTTCGGGTCTAGGAGGAACATGCGTTACAAGTTATTTCAGGGCTCCCGTTCCCTGAAATTTCAAAGTGGCTGATTTGCTAAGGAGTTGGCTGAATCCTTTGTATAGCAGAGGATTCGTGTTTTCAAGGCCTGAACAGAATAGTGTTAGCAGGGTTGTGGTTCTCCACATTGGACATTGGTCTGCAAAGTAAAGAGTTCCAGGTTTAATGAATGTGTGGTCTAGAGGACGTAGACATAATAGGGTCATGGGGGCATAAGTTCCCCATGGAGGAAAAAATTCCGCAATTGGTGGGCATGGCTTGGTGTGGGATTATAGGTGGCACGGGAACTAGTTCCCCACAGAGTATAACAGCCTGAAGAAAAAGGAAATGGGGGTGAGAGTAATATGCGGGAAAGGTGGTGATTACAAGCCCGTAAGGAAATAAAAACCATGTACCCCAAATAACCCCAAAACCTGCTTTATCCTAAATATAAATGAAAAGTGAATTTTAATCGCGGACTGTGACATGGTTAAAAGCACAGAGGCTGAAACTTTTAGAAATGAGCAACATGACTTCCCCGAACCCACATTGGCATAACTCAACCTCCAATTCACCAAATCTCAAAAAATTATACTTGTTGGATTCGTATTTCCATGCAATTCATTATGAAATCATAAAATAATGGAAGTAGGTTGAGTTGGTGAGAAAAAGAGGTAAAAACAATCAAGATTCAAAAACTGCACTTCCATTTTTCCTAGCATCCCGAATTTAATGCAGTATGGTCATTTTATCCTTCCACAAGGCAAAGGACATTGGGGAATGAGTTTTTAAGGTCTCCCATGTTGTTTTACAATGAGTTAATGCATGTTGTTGGTGGGTAAAGGGGGAATTTCGAATTTCCTATCTCTCTCTCTCTCTTATCCGTCTTCTTTAATATATTATAACACTTCTCATTTTGAGAAGGGGGGATATTTTGGGATGTGGGGAAACTCTGTCAATTTTTTTTTACTTAACTTTAATGAGTTATAAGTCTTCTCTTGTGCCTGGTTAGTTTATTTGTTCCTTTATTCCAATAATGTAATGGATTGTGAATATTCAAAGAGAAATAAAATTTTTGTTTGTGGTGTTCTTTCAACCATTGCATTTTTTTGTTGTATCTCCTTGCCTCTCTATTTTTTTTGTTTTTCTGTACATGTATTTCTCACTTCTAGGTGTAGGATGTTGTGTTTCATGGAGATCAAATGATGAATGAATATTTGGGTCTTTGTCATAGCTTTTTGGCCTCTCCCAACTCCATTTTCTTCTGCTTCTCCCTCAACAGGATATTTCCACACCCTTTTCTTGGTGTTATCACCTATTTTAGTGTAGGATTTCCATTTTATGCATCTTTCAAACCCTCTCTCTCTCTTTCCCTGGTCCCTTGGAATGGTAAGATTAGGATTAGTTAGCTATATTTTCCCTTCTAAGAGTAGTTTAGTGTTAGGAATAGGTATAGGAAGTCGGCCTTCTCTAGAGGTCCATCTCAAGTAGAAAGTCCCACAAATTGAGAGATGGTCCCATGTTAGAAAAAAGTAGAGATATGCCATAGAAAAATCTTAGGGTGATAATTTCTTGTTATAAAAATGCCTTGGTTGAACAAGGATAATGAAATAAGAAAACTTACAAATAGTTGAAGTGCACAATGTTGATGCTGATTAGAATGATCCCCATAAGAACGTAAGTGTATCTATATGGTATAATGACATAATTTACTATCTATAGAATTTAAATGGTCCTTCTGGCTTGGATAAGAATCAAAGAAGGAAACTAAAGTTAGTGTCCCAAAAATACATCCTGACAGACCTTGGCTTTGCCTAGAAAAAACTTGAAGGGGTCCTATTAAGGTGTATAACTGAAGATGAATCTCCTAAAATGATTAAGAAAAGAAATAAAAAATTGTTGAAAATACTCAGAAGAACCTTGGAGGTTAACAAAAGAAAGTGGGGTGAGAAACTCAAATTTTCATTATGGGCTGATAGCGTTACATTAATCTATAATTTTGTTTTATTTGTTTTGTGCTCCCTTCTTGGCCTTTCTAATCAGTTTTTTTGGTCTTGTTCTCATGATGTAGACACAAAATCATGCACTTGGTACAATTTACTATACCTCCAAGTATGTTATTTTAAATATGGATCTTGCATAAGAAAATTATTCACTGGCAACCCATTCCCTAGTCTATCTGTTTGTCTTGTTGGTTTCTATTGATTTTTTCTTTCACACTTGTCACTCATACACCAAGTTTTGGTCAAGTTACAAGAATTTTTTAGTTAATCTTCACTCATTTGTTTTTATTTTTCTTTGGACACTAATGCCTAGGATTGGACACTGGCGCCTAAGTGCTCCTTTCCATCCTAGATGCACATGCCCTCTTTATGGTTAATATTATTTTTGACATTTGAGGTCAGTCTTTTTGGTTCTTCCACTCATATCCTGATGTACTAGTTGGCATGTCAGGTCATTAGTGCCAAAATTCAAGCAAGATATCCCTATATAAACAACATACATACCATTATAATGGGGGAAAATTCTTATCAAGGGCTATCTATCTACATATATCAAGGGACTAAATTTGGGTGCATTATTTTACATATGCACTACATACGAAGGGGAGTTCATTCTATTCCATCCACAAATTTTCATTTTATCTAGCTATATCTTGTTATCTTGGCATCATTGGCACGAGGGAACCCTAGGATAATTATTGCACACACAAACACATAGAACTACATTGGTTCTGAGATGTAATGCAACGCTTAGCCATAAGTTCACCATTGTGATAGTTGAGGACAGTTTGACCCCTCATTTTGCATCTTTCATTTTTAGGATTTGATGTCTTTTTGAGGATTTTGTAGGAGGATATTTTTGTGTAGGTTTATAGGTACCCCGAAGATCCAAGTATGACATAAAGGTGACCAAAAGTAAACAAGTGTGAAACCCTAGTGACCACTATCAAAACTAGGTTCTGACTATTTCTACAGAATCCAACACCCCTATGAAGGTATTAGGCCCCTTTCTAGGTATTGCGAGCATATTTGCATCTTTCTGAGCCTGATTACGATGATCTGTGTTTTTGTTCCATCATATTCTTTAGTCTAGAATCGCTTTGGGATAAGTGTAATTAAGGTAATTGCCTTATCTCTTACATTTGATTTCATATAAACATCAAATAAATCGCCAAGACGCATTGTATTTAATTGTGTACCAGTTATAGCAGATATTTGTAATCATATTTTATTAAATCATTTTGGTGAACCTTAAGTCATGGTATAGAACATCCCACTCATTATCTAACAAACCCAATCCAAATAATGTAGTCAAATAATCGAAAAAAACACTCCTATGAATGAATATCCCTCCTACACAACACAAAATGACAACAAACCCGACGTTAGAACATCATATATATTCAAATACACCTACATATAACATCAAAAATCATTAATTTTCACATTTACAATGCTCTCCGGCTCAACCCAAGCCTTCTAGATCCCCAGTGCCCAAGAGCAGGACTGGGGCACCCAGGAGAAAGTCACTAGTACCCATGCTTAGGCACTAGTATCCTGAAGATCATTAGTGCCTTCACCGCTCTTGTCAAGGTCCAAAATGCCAAGAAACTCAAAAATAGTTTTTTTTGTAAAAATTAATTTAAAATGACTGATTTTAACACAATTTTTGAAAAAAATCACACTTGCTATCTCAAATTTCATACGTGACTCCACATTTTCTGCTACCATTTCAAATCAACTCAATCATGGTGCTCTCACTTGAGGAATCTTCACACATCTTGAGCTCAAAATCACACTTGTGTAATAATAAAATGACTTGCCTATTCACTTTTTCACATTACTATTTATAGTAATCTCCCATTACTTACCGCATTATAGTAATTATTCATAGTTATCCTTTGAATTAATACACATTACATGATTTCAATCATATCTTATACATCCTTACTCTGATTCCTGTCTCATTTTTGTAGTTCTCTTCATAATTTCACCTACTATTGTATTGTACACATTCCAAAAACATTATATTCCTACTTGACATTGTTTCAACTCGATATACACACACTTTTGTGACATCTATCATACATTCATTATTTTGTCATTACATGTGTTTCACCTGATTCTAGATGCATTTCTTTGAATGTTGACGAAACAGATAAGGGTAAAGGGCTAGGAGGAATACCTATTGAGATGCTAGTTGTATGTTGTTGCGTGTGTATGACTTCTGAATCCACAACTGATCGTGAGAGCTTCCTTTTTTCTTCGAGAAACTACCTTAAATGGAAAACAATACCACCAAATGAAAGTTAAACAATATATGCAGTGGAATGCCTAGCGTGTGCTAGATCTGGGAAGCGTGATACTTCCTAGATGGCTATCAATCCACTGTTTAAAATAACTTAATGCTAACAATAAAGGAAATCCTACTGTAGTTAAAATGATTTCGGTATCTCATTCATCTACAATAAGCAAATTCATTCACAACAGGCTAAGCTATGACTGAATCTGAAGGTCAAGGTCTCTGTCAGGATATTAGTATTGGTCAAGGTAAAGTTCTAGTCTGTTTTGGATATTTGATGGAGGTTTTAAGCTCTGATCTGCATTTTTAGTAAAATACACAGAGACCGACATCGGTTTAGTATAACCGGTGTCAAGTTAGGTTAACTGACATCGGTTTTGGGTGACCGATGTCGGTATGGTCATGGTACAATAAATTCAATAAAACTTGAGGTGAGGCTAGATGAATATGGAAGGGTGATGGCAAGATTCGTGTGGGTATTAGGTGTGCACAGGAATGATTAAGATCTAGATATGGGAAATTCAGGGGGTATGAGTAAAAGGATGGTCAAACTTGCATGGAGGTAAAATGGTGGTGGAATGAAAATGAGGGTAGAAACTAGTAACAATAGAAAAAGGATCTACTCAATGCTAAATGGACAAATGTTGGTTACCAAAATCACTCACCGCTTGTACAAGCTTGATGTCTAGTTGGTAATTATAGGTGATCAAATAGAATGAACTTGATATGGTGTTGGTACTTCCCTGGATGCTCTCGTGAAGGTAGATGGCTATGTGATTACTTCCGGTGCTGGCTATGGATGCTCTGATGTGTGTACTAACGTTGGTTCTGCTTGCATGCATCTCTGGTTTTTTTCACTTGCTCTCAAAAGATGTGTTAATCTCTTTGAAATGTGCCAACCCTAAAATAAGGTTGTTTTAGGGGTTAAATGGTAACCAATGGAAGTTCCGGCTTAACTGGCTGCGGTTTATGGTAACCGACGTTGGTTAGGGTAGGATTTCCTAGGTTTACTAAACTAGGCATATCCCCTTAATTTTGTGGGATCTCGTTTTGTTTACTTCGTAGATTAGCATGGAAGCTTCCTTCTAACAGGGGGGAATGTGGTTAGAGGGAATGAAGGCATTGATTTTTAGGGTTTGGGTAGGTCTTAGTTAGTTATGGCAACTTACTAAGAATAGGCCTTAGGGTGAGGTGGCTAGATTAGGTGGATATGTGGGCATTATCCCAATTAGGATATTTAAATAATAAATATTGTGAGGATAATGAATTAATTTAATTAAATTAATATTAGAGTGGGATGAAAGGGGCTATGGTTAGGTGAATGTGTTCAAGGTGTTTATTTGACGGGGGACCAAGGGGAGTATGACCTAATTTTAGTGTCTACATTTTTCCCCTTTTTGTTGTGTAGCTTGTATCTGTAAGCGACGCTGACAAAAATAAGATGTGGTTGCCCCATGTGTGGGTGAAGGTGATCCCCCTCAAACCAGGAACTAATGAGGTAGAAGGAAGAATCGATGAGTGGTTTGATAAAAGGTTAATGTGATGAAGAAGAAGGTGGGTAACAGGGGTAAAGAAAGGAAAAAGGTCCACTCAGGTAATCTAGGTAATGGGTCAGGATCAAAGGTAGTGACAGTCAAACGCAGGCACATGTATAAACTGCAACATGGTATCAGGTTGAAGAGTAGGCAAACTCTACATTGTCTAACGACGATCGGGTTATCCAAACACGGGTTGTTGAGGTCCAGTATCCAGGGTAGAGGACTACGGTCTGGAAACTCAGTGAGGTGAGATGCAGGAATGCGTAGGGTGGCTTCGACACATCCAAAGGGTCAAGGTTTGTTTGGGTAAAGGTCACGACCAAAGGCAAGGTAAGGTTGTAAGGCTAATCATCGTGGTAACATCATCGTGAGGTAAAGCGAGTGTGTAAGGTAGATGGTCACCCCAAGGGGGCTGGTGTGGGTAGATGGGTATGGCATAGGTAAAGCCGTGAGAGAGGCAAAAATATGCCCCACCTGGTGGTAAGAGTGAGTGATGAATGATGAGGTGAGTAGGGTGAGGTGAATAGTTAGGGTAAGCATTGGGTGAGGGAAAAAAGAGTGACCGATGCGGGTAATAGGGTGAAAATGTGAGCAATGTGGAAGAGAGGGTGACCGATGCCGATCAAGGGTAACCGATGCTAGTATAGGGTAACTGACCATGGTAAGGTAGGGCACGTGACCGATGCCGGTGAAGGTAAAACCAACATCGGTTAGGTCGGGGATGCTATAAAAAAGAAAAATTCTGTGCTTTTTGGAATCATTTGTCCTATGTGAAATAGAGGAAAATGACATAAGAGAGAGGGAAAGTTGGAAAGTGTCCGGATGGAATGGAAAGCTAAGTTGGTGAGCCGAATGGTGGGTGATTGGTAGTTGAGAGGCAGGTCCACGAGATCAAATTGTTGGATTCAGGTGGTTGAAGGCAAGGTGACCGATTGGTGATGGCAGAGGCCAGAGAGGGATCAGGTGGGCCATCGGTTAAGTGGCTAGATGTGCCACCATGATGACGACATCATGACGAGGTAAGCGTCAAACCATTTTTGTGTTTTGTGAGATATATTAGGTGATAGGTCAGGTTTTGAAATATTGGGTGTGTGGGGGGGAAATGAAATTTGAAATGTGGGAGGGTAAATTGGGTAGAATAGGAACAAGGAGAGAGGTAAGTGGGTGAATGAGGGGTGGAACGAGGTTGAGGGGAAGTGTAGGGGAGAATGGGTGGGTAGAAGGGTCAGGAGAGGGATTTTTTTGAGAGGGGAGGGTTTGGGGGTCGCGGGTTTCACCGTGACAGTGACCAACATCGGTAGGGTCAAACCAGTATCAGCCATGAAACAGGTGACCCATGCTAGCTTAAGGGTGACCGAGGTTGATTAGAGATAACTGGCACTGGTCAGGTTTTGGAGAAAAAGGGGCCGAAAGGGCCCCAAGTTGACTTGATGAGAGTGGGGGTGGGTAGATAGAAAGTGTGATATGAAGAAGGTAGGTTGGGGAAGAAAGAACGAGATAGGACAGTAGGTATAAGTGAGGTGTTGAGTGTGGGTATGATGAAGGTAGATTAATTTGATGTTTGTGTTGGATGTATGGGAGAGATCAGCTACGGATGAGAGACAGGGTGCCACCCCTGCTCTTGAGAGTGCAAGGCATGGCGATAGTTGAGGAGTGGTAGCACGTGGATGAGGTGGGCCTGATTGGGGTCTGACACTATCGGCATGCAGTCTGGTAGCCGAGTCTGATGGTCCCCCTCATCGATAGATGGGATTCAACGACCAACACATTCCACCTATTGACGGGTGAGATGAAAGTCATCTTATAGGACGTGTTTAGGATCTTGCGGTTACTGATACTGGGGACGCATGTGTAATCGATCTCCTATGAGGCATCAGAGGTGTTGATGCTGACAGTGTTTTGGGAGGGACCGACATACATGATGTTCTATAGTGCCAACTTGAGTTACAGGGGGATGTACCTAGCCCATCTAGAGGAGACGAGGCTAGTTGTTTTATTGATGGAGGTAGTGTGCTATTTTGCACTGCCAGATGCAGAGGGTGGGAGGTTTCCCCACTCCTTGATGGGGGTTTTACATGACATGGTGATGGATCAGACCTTCTTTGCCTAGTAGCCAAAATTCCTGGTGTAGTTATATAGAGAGCTGTGGGCGTATGGGCATCTGCATTGGTTCAGCTTATGTTGCATGTTTGTTCTACACTGTTGGGCCTATGAGCACATAGTTTGTGTGCGACCAGTGGGTATGCCCTGAGCTAGATGCATTTCCACTGAGATTGGTTTCGGTGGGGTATAGGCGATGGGTGCCCGTGATTGGAGAGCGTCAATCAGACATGGCTACACATGATGTAGCATATTACAAACATCTATTAGGAGGGGTTATCTTGGGTGGACATCATATGGAGACCATATGTGGGTTATCGCTCATACAGATGGATACATGATGAGCTAGATGGCCTTCAGCTGCTGAGATGGATAGAGGGGTGCCATGCTAGGGAGCACAAGATGATCCTAGTTGACAGGGTTAGGCAGCAGTTTGGGCTATTATAGGACATACCTCCACCCTTCCCACAGTACAAGAGAGATGACGTGGAGAGGCCATTGCCTCTACCATAGCCAATAGTACCCACAGGGAAGGAGGAGTTGGTGGTAGACCGGTGGATTGATGATTCTAGAGTGATAGATAGATATAGACAGCGGTGGGTGGCTCATTTACGAGTAGTACCACGCAGACCTAGGAAGCTAGATTTAGCCACTATCACGGTGCAGAGAGACACCGTACAGGGGTAGGTGGTGACCCTGATTACCCAGTTAGGGATGGTGTAGGGGTAGTTAGCTAGTTCAGAGGCGGAGGTGGCTAAGTTGCATGCACAGGTGGCCATTTTTCAGGCCTAGATGGTCCAAGGTGGAGATGGGGATGGTGATGATGGTCAGGTGGCCGCCCTACAGGCACAAGTTAGAGGGTTGCAGGGTCAGTTGGCCATGACATAGGTGCAGATTTAGGCATTACATGTGTAGGTAAAGGCACAGGGTGTGAGGAAGATGACACCTCCACAGGCACCGGGATAGGGGTCCAGTTCATAGGCAGGGGTGAGATAGGGTCCCGCAGGACAGGTACAGGGGTTGAGGCCTATGGGGCCACCACAAACCATTCCCATATCTAGGTTACGGGATGACCTAGGTGAGGCCAGATACTACCAAGATCAGTTGATGGCGGATGGGATAGATTTTCTATCCTATGGAGAGTACGGGGCACAACAGGCCTTGAGTGAGAGGACTAGATCCTAGAATCATAGTGTAGAGATAACATGGGGCCATCGAGCTCCAAGACAGGATCAGGGAGAGGCCACTAGCTCACGGAGACTAGCTCCAAGTGATATCCCAGCAGGGGGCAGTGAGATGACACCAGGCCATCGGACAGGAGCCAAGGATGATACCGAATATACTGACATAGAGGATGTATGATAGGATGAGGCTTGATGTCCATTCCTATATTTTGATGTATTGTGGTCATTTTTTGATATATACTAGCATGCGTGCCGAAGATGGTGAGGATGTACTAGAGTTTTGTATATTTTGATCATATATCGGCTTGCGTGCCGAAGATGGTGAGGATGTACTAGAGTTTTATATATTTTGGTCATATACTGGCCTACACGCTGAAGATGGTGAGGCTATATATAAGAGTTTTGAGAGACTAGATTATATACACCGGCCTACGTGTTGAAGACATTTGATAGTTATGTATATGGATACACATGTGTGGATATTGTATTTATATAGATGATGATGATTATGGGAATTATGTGTTTGTGTTGATAACTTTTTATTATTATGCATAGATGGACTTATGGTAGGTGTGTTAGGCATGGATTGAGTTAGGTCATGGATGTAGGCATGATGGAGTCAAGTCATGGTTTTAAGCATGGATTGAGTTAGATTTTGGTTTAGGCATGGATTGAGTTAGGTCATGGATTTAGGCATGGATTGAGTTAGGTTTTGGTTTAGGCATGGATGGATTCAGGTCATGGAGGTTGTAATTCATTTAACTTTTGCAATAAATGATGATATGGGTCATGTTTAAGATGTTTTACAAGACATGCATGACGTTGGTAAAGAAATGGTAATAAAAATAAATGTATGTTTTGATGATGAGAAAAATTTGAAGCAATTTATTGTTTGTTTGGTTTAATTTCCAATTTTTGATATAAAAAGGAAATAAAGTAGGGTAGAATGTGGTTTAGGAAAATAAAATATGAATTGGTTAGGGTAGAGAGTGGCCGACCTAACCTCCAAGGGCCCCATGCCCCACAGAGTGCTGCCTACATAGTCCCAGTGAAAAGGGACCTCGGGCCGATGTAGTTCTCCCAAAATCTAGGGAAGAATATGAGGAGGTATGAGAATGATTTGGTAGGTTTTAAGCATGGTTTGGGTTTAGGTCTGTTAGGTGTGGCTAAGTTGTGAGAAACTTGGTATAATTGATTTTTATTGTGGTAGAAGAAGAATATTACCCAAAGGTAAGCGTTGAGGACCAAGTCTTGTATAAGGTAATCAATGCGTAATAAAGAAGGTTAAAAGATAAGAGGGGGTAAAGAAAGCCACCTAATTGGTGAGGATCATAACTAGTGGACCATACCATAGGTAGGCTAGGGAACATAAGACCCTAAAGACTTTGAATGAGTGATTATCCTAAAGGTGAATAATAGTCACATGATCACCAAATGTCACAGTTCCAATAAGTCCCTTGAGGTGGTAGGAAATGGAAGTACAAATGGTGAGAGGGATGAATGGTGGTTAATTTTTATATGGTACGAGGTAGCATGTCTTTGTAGTAAGAGATCCAAGGTCACAATGGGAAAGTCCATGACTAAAAGGTTGTTTGTTTTAACTGATGTTTGAGATAGATTGATTAATGTCGGAAGTCCATATGGGATGAAGAAATTAATTCCTTAAGGTCTTCGTGAAGCTGATCGATGCAGGAAGCTTCAGATTCTCTCTCTCTCTCTCTCTCTCTCTCTCTCTCTTTCTCTTTTGAAAGAGCTTTATATAGTTGTCCTTTGAGGGAGCAGTCTATTTATAGCAGCAATTGTAGAGAGAAAGATGTCATTTTGAGGGAGTCATCTTTTTATTTGAAGTGTGACTCAAGGATTTGGATCCCATGTGAGGGCCTTTAAGTCATGGACAAGACTAAGGTGAAGAATAAGATTCTTGTTCAGAAAGTAGGGTGAAACGACCATGGGATCTGATCTAAATACATACAAAATCTATCCATGAGAATCATGCTATGTGTAGCACCGTGGTACACATATTTAAGAAAGATAAAAAGTGACGGGTGTGCACATGATTCTTATTTAATCGTTAGTGATGGTGTCGGAAGTGGATAGAGCTCAAGGGAAGAGCATAGAAAGAGGCAAAAAGTGAGGTAGGACTAAAAGTCAACAGTAGAATGGTCAAAAATGTAAGGCATTAAGGGGCTCAGGTTCAGGTTTACCATCAAGTGAAGATAAACGATAAGCACCTGATCCATAAGTATGGGTCATGATGTATGGTCCAAGCCAATTAGGAGCAAATTTTCCCCATTTACTTTTTTCTGCTTTAGTTACATGTTGATTTTCTTTCAAGACAAGGTCACCGACTTGGAAGGTTTGTTCATGGACACGTTTGTTATAGGCATGTTTGATACGTTTTTGGTAAACTTGAAGGTGGTCAAGAGCATTAAGATGATGTTCGTCTAATAACTCAAGTTGTGTTAAACAGTCCTAATGAAAGTCGTCATCATTGATCATGTCATGGAGAGAAATACAGAGTGATGGAATCTGGACTTCTATAGGTAGAATAGCCTATGTACCATAGACCAACGAAAAGGGTGTGGTAGCAGCGGAAGTACGGATACTAGTGTGGTATGCCCACATAGCGAAAGGAATGTGCGTATGCCAGTCCTTCCCAGTATCGTTAACCACTTTCATGAGAATTTTGTTGGTGGATTTGGCTTGGCCATTGGTCTGTGGGTAATAAGGTGATGAAAAACTTAGTTGAATGCTGAAGGCGTTGCAAATTTTTTGTAATGTTTTATTTTTTAATTGTTTTCCATTATCAGTGATGAGGCGATAAGGAACACCAAAGTGAAAAATGATGTGATGATTGATGAACTCACATATTTTCTCAGCTTTCATGGAGATGAGTGGTATGGATTTAACCCATTTTATGTAGTATTTGGTAGCGGTGCTGATCCATTGATGGCGTTGGGAAGAATGGGGATTGATCTCTCCAACAAGATCCAAACCCCATAAAGAGAAGGGCCAAAGGTCACAGGTGACCTGTAAGGCATGAATGGGTGTATAATGAAGGTTGGCATGTTGTTGGAAGTTTACACAACATTTGACGTAGTCACAACAATCATGGTTGAGGGTCGGCCAGTAATAGCCTAGGTGAAGAATACGCTTAGCAATAGCAAAGCCACTAAAGTGACCTCTACATATGCCATCATGAACTTCCTTGATGGTATAAGGAATTTCAGAACTCATGAGGCATCATAAGAGAATACCATCAAATCTGCGCTTATAGAGGAGTCCCCCCATGATGACATAATGAGAGACCTTTTTAAGAAAATCACGTTGTCCATTACGAGTGAGGTCGGGAGGTAAGACAGAGAGAGAAAGATAGTCAGAGTATTGTTTATACCAAAGGTCACTCAGGTCAAGGGTAGTGGTTCCGAAAGAGAAAATGACATGAGGTAAATAAGAGGGTAATTGGAGTCTTTTCACAGTGACAAATATTTTAGAATAGGTAGGTGAAGCGGGTATTTGAGAAGCCAAGTAGGCCATGGTATCAGAAAATTTTTTGGTTGAATGTGGGATGGTTTGAAGGGCGTAGCGGTCAAAGGTGGTCAAAAGTAATTCTACATGATGTTTGTACTTTTTAAGCTTCTCATTACGACATTTTTATATACCATTGACTTTGTTTACAACCAATTGGGAATCACCAAATATGTTGATGGATTTGACATCCAAGCCATAGGTAGCTTAGAGACCTAATACAAGTGCTTTGTATTCGGCAATATTGTTTGTACAATCAAAATCTAGTTTGAAATAAAAAGGCATGGGTTAACCATTAAGCAGAATGAGGATGATACCAGCCCCTCCCCCATGCTGACACTTGGAACCATCGAAGAAGAGTGTCATTTGGTAAATGGGTTCGTCCAGGGAAAGGGTAGCGATTGACTCATCGGGAAAGTCAAAGTTAGAGGGCTGGTCCCCAAAAATAGGTGCAGCAGCCAATTGGTCGGCAATAGCATGGCCCTTGATGGACTTTTGATGGATGAATTTGAGGTTGAGGTCAGCCACAAGCATAAGCTAGCATGCGGCACATTGATTTTGGTAAGGTTTAGTATACATGAAGTGTAAGGGGTCGGTATTGGTCACAACATAGGTTTTGTGATTGAGTAGGTAATGGTGGAGTTTTGTGGCAATGAAAAATAAGGCTAAACAAATTTTTTCAGGATGTGTGTATCAAGTTTTGTAGTCCAAAAGAGTACGTCTTATGTAATAAATTGCATGCTCTTTGTGTTGTTCATCACGATGAGTGAGCATGGTCCCCAAGGAGTGGTCAGTAGTTGAGATGTATATGTAGAAGGGTTGATCGTCTTTAGGTGGAATGAGCATGGGTGGTTGAAGATGGTATTGGTTTAAGGCCTCAAAAGCTTTGTGGCAGCCATCATCCCATTTAAAGGAGACATCCTTCTTACGTAAATGATGAAATGGTTGACACCGATCAGACAATTGTGAAATGAAACTTTAAATAGATTGCAACTTACCTTGCAGGCTATGGAGTTTCCTAAGGTTGGTGGGCAGAGGCATTTCAAGAATGGCCTTGACTTTAGTAGGGTCAACTTCTATACCATGTAAGGAAACAATGAATCCCAGGAGATTTCCTGAGAGAATTGTGAAGACACACTTCTTGGGTTGAAGGCGGATGCAATATTTAATAAGGTGGTCAAAGATGGTTTTTAGGACGGCGAGGTGCTCAAAGTGGCATTTATATTTGGCTAGGAGACCATCCACGTAATCTTCCAATATATGATGCATGATGTCATGGAAGATATAAGTCATAGCCCACTGATATGTTACACTAGCATTTTGAAGGCCAAAAGGCATGACTCAATAGCAAAATATCCCCCAAGGGGTGATGAATGCGGTTTTGTGTTGATCTGCTAGGGAAAGTAAGATTTGGTTATAACCCGAGAAGCCATCCATGAGTGATAGCATCTCATGACCACCGGTAAGGTCAACCAACTGGTCAATACCAGGTAGAGGAAAGTCATATTTTAGGCAAGCTAGATTGAGGTCACAGAAATCCATGCAAATGCAAAGTCCCCCTATCACCTTAGTGACAGGGAGAATGTTATAAATCTAACGAGGATAATCAATGGGTGAGATGAAGGAAATGGAAATAAGGCACTGAAGTTATTCTTTGATGAGAAGGGAAATGCAAGGGTGCATTTTCCTCAGCTTTTGTTTTCCAGGTTTAGCATTGGGAATGGTTATGATATTGTGGACCACTATGGTGAGGTCAATACCAGGCATGTCTGTGTAAGACCAAGAAAAAACATGGTTATGATGTTTGAGAAAAGAAGTGACAAATTCATGTTCAACATCTAAATATTGACCGATCTTTAGGATGTGTGGGTCTTCCTGAGTATGAATGTTGATTTTGATAGTCGATTCATTTAAAATGTTTTGTGTCTCAGATGGTAGCGACCGATGAATATATGAGTCTTCTACACCAAGGTAGGTGAGTATAGATTCATCATCCTGACATTGAATGATGTTAATTGAAGGTGTATCACTGTCAATCATTTCAGGGTACAGGAAGGGAAGAGAGCAGGGAGCCTCGCCCTTGCATTGATAAGTTAGAGGCCCCAAGGAGATGGTGTTTATGAAAAAAAAAAGTTAGGAGGGATGGATTTGGGATCCATCGACTCCATCGGTGAAGATGGTGATGGGGGTGATGAAGGTGAAAAAGGGTTGATGTCTTCAATGAGCTCAACGCGGGCCTCCTTGGTAGGTGGTTCAGCAAAGCCAATATCACTATGGTTGTTATGCTTGCGAGTAGTACATGGAATAAAAGTATGGAGGCATTCCTCATAAAAGGCAAAACCAAAACCCTTCCACGCACATCAGTGGAGTAAGGTGTGGGAAAAATGGTAATTGGTGAGTGACTGGAGGTCAGCGGAAAATGGGCGGGTTTCATACGGTGGTTCAGGTGTGTAATTTGTAGTATCAAGTCCCCCATAGGTGAGATTGGTAGGAAGGTGGGGAGGACCGTAAAGGAGGCGTTCTCCTATACGGTGATCATAACGAGGGTGTTGGTGAAGACTTATGTATTCTTGTGGAGTAAGGAATGTTTTGACACTATATAGGTGATACTCCCCCAGAGTGAGGCATTTAAAAATACCCTCCAAGGGATCGGTGGTTGGTATGTGGGTAGTTGGAATAGACAATGTGGTAGAGGTCGGATCGGGGGGCGGAACTAAAAAATTAGGAGGCCAATGGTTCAACTGTGGAGGTTGTGGCAGCGGTAGGAATGGAGGATGTCAGTATGGTTAAAGTAGAATCTGTACTGGTGAGGGGAGGTGTAGGTGACATGGCAGTGGTTGTGGAGGTAGATGCTTTGATGGGTATGAGCATGTCATTGGGCAGGTAAAACATGTTGCAAGTTTTGAAAGGTGAGGGGTCGGATGGAATGGTATAGGTGTGTCCTTCATGCTCGAACTTCACATAACGATGCAAAGTGGAAGGAACACAACCCATGACACGAATCCAGGGTCTGCCAAGTAATAGGTTATATTGAAATTCCCCCTCTAAGACGTAAAATAACTCTGGGACAGTACAGGGGCCCATGTGAATGTGCAGGATGATAGTGCCTACTATAGAGGTGATAGCGTCATTGAATGAATGCAACATGACAGGATGTTTATGCATGCAATTGTCATGTATGTGCATTTGAGTGAATGAATGGAAAGAAATGATATTAATTCTAGTGGCCCCATCGATCATAACATGTTGTACATGTTGGCTAGATTTTCTGCATAGCATCAAACCTAGGCAGTCATGAGATAAATCTCCCTCATTTAATTGGTGAGCCTCCCATGTCAGATTTGTCAATAAAAATGTGTTATTATCTATCAAGGGTTTTACTTTAACCACTTAGTTCATGAACCATAACTAAGAAGTTCTGCAGTTAGTAAGCAGCTGTTTAAGAAAGGAAAGTTATAGAAGAAGGAAGTAAAGGAAATACAGAGAAGAAATGGGGAAAATGTGCATCCCAATTAGTAGATAGCAGGGCTAATTGCATGCACATAGAAGAAAATCAATAGATATGAACACAAAAAATTTTAAAACAAAGGCAGCTCTAGATCCAGATCTAAAATAACACAAAGTCTATAAGAAAAAAAATCTAAGATTAAAAGTAAGAAACATAGTACACCGTGACACAAAGTTCTCCGGAAACCTAGTCCTTTGTATTCCTTTGCTCCAAGTTGCTCTCAGGGGTTCAGTACAAAGTCTAGAACACAAGATTGTTACTTACAAATTCTTATTGATCTTTTAACCCGAAGGTTCTTCCTCTACTTATAGAATGTAGAGGGGCAATTACAAGTTGGAAGCTTTTAGTTGAACTGGCACATGTGGAAGTTGGAAAAGAAACAACTGGCAATCTCCCTCCTGGAATTCCTCTTTGCATGACATGTATGATTTGCAACTAAAAATAGAACCTTCTATTTTACACGTGCCACATATCTCCAAGTAGTTGACTTCTTCAAGTAATGGATTTTAAACCAATCACTTAAGTTGTATAATTTAATTGATCGCTCAATTACTTTGTTGGAGGAAAGAAGAAAAAAGAGGAAAGCTACAATCTTGTCCTTTTTCATGTCCACATGCAGTTGATTCTTTTTCCTTTGATTCTCACCAAACTGGATCTGGGAGTAGCTAGAATTTTACCTTCGCCTTGTCTTCTCTTTTATCCTTGAAGCTTTTGTAGTTCTTCTTCTATACATGCATCAATGCAATGTTTTCCGTAGATAACTCATCATCCTTATTTTTAATTGCATATGAGTAATTAAAAATTCTGGAAAACACTCCACATGAATGAAAATTCAATGAAGGCTTCAACTGGAAGATGGGAGCATTTGCATAAGATCGGAAGGAATTTTTCACGCACTGACTTCTTCACAGGCTGCATTCGAAACAAGAGGATGAAGCCTTTGTACCCGAATCTTTTACAACTATGAGATTTGGATCTAGATCTACATATGAATTTGCATCTGCACAAAAAACTTTGGCAACTGGGCTGTGGATGGAAAAGCTACAGCTCAAATAATTCCACTGCTTTTAATCTGCACGCATGAGTGAAGTCTTTCCTGCTCTGGATTTGTCTATCAATTCAGTAAGAGGTTCTGAGATTAGATCTGTGTCTCCAATGTTTGCAAATTTAGAAGTGATGCATGACCCTGTTGTGCTTTCTTTTTCATCTTTCTTCGCCATAGCTTTGTCTATCTTTGTCTAAACATTTCTTTTTCTTCTTATTTGACTGGAATTCTTCAAAACTGGTGCAGATATGGATAATCCTTCAGATTTAGAGGAAATATTCAATGTATTGGACACTGATATAAGTTCCTTTTCTTTTAAAAGACACCTGTAATGAATTCCTTAGCACCTGTAACACTTATGCAAACAATTATACAAACAAAGATCAACCTCCTTCAAAGCATGCGCCAAATTTGGAAGCTTTTAGCCTTGTTGCCACCTTGCCTGAGTAAAATCCTTCTTCAAATGCCTTGTTTCCACCTTGCCTAAGAAAAATCCTTCTTCAAATGGGGCGCACTTTTCCTCTTGGCTGCAATTCTTTACCTGTGAATTAAATAATTCACCCATATGGCTGCCCATGCTTATATAACCCTCACAATTCTAGAATTAATAATTGCCCTAACAATTAAAGGCAATTAATTAATTAAAAAATCAAGAACTTCTCTTTTAAATATAGCATGTTTAAGGGACAGCCATCCAATCAATTAAATTGATTCAATTTAATCATCCACACTTCACTTCACTTAAGCTTCATAGTGTGCTTTGACCCATAGCCACTGAAAAATAGGAATTAATATAATCATTTAATACTTTAAAAAGTATTAATTCCTTCTCAAAAGGGGCTGCATTAAATAAATTAAATTTATTTAATTTTGGAATTCTATTTTTAAATTCCTTATGTCCACTTCCCTTTGTTGACTTTTTCACAAGTCTGGGTGCCAAAATTGGGTGAATAAATATTAACAAATATTTATTTAATGCATTATTATTCACCCAAGGTGGGTTGCACTTTTTGGAATAAGAAATTTCTATTTTTAAAAGTCACATGATAATGGGAATTTTTTACCCTGCAAGGCAGCCCCCGGAAATCCCATGATCCACTTAAGTGATTTGACTTTGACAATGGGATTATTTACCCTGCATAGCAAGCAATAAAATCCCATGATTTCACTTAAGTCACTTTTCTTTTATTTTACCATGGGAATTTTTTACCCTGCAAGGCAGGCAATGAATTCCCGCCTTCCTGCAGCCTCTAACTTTCCCACTGCAGCTTAAGTGAATTTTATATCACGGGAAAAAGTACCCTGCTAAGCAAGTACAAAATATCCACCTACCTGCTACTTTTATTTTTCCCACTGCAACTTAAGTGAATTTTCTATCATGGGAAAAAGTACCCTACAAGGCATGCAATAAAATCCCACCTGCCTGTTGCTTCTATTTTTCCCACTGCAGCTTAAGTGAATTTTATAACACGGGAAAAGTACCTTGCTAGGCAGGTATAAAAATTCCCATCATGCCTGTGGCTTCTATTTTTCCCATTGCAGCTTAAATCCTTTGTTTTCCAAAAATGCGCCCATCCCTGCAGGGGATTTTCCATGCATGACTTCACTTTTTCCTAGTGATCTAGACCTTCGATGGCGACTTCCTCTGGGCATAATGTGCATATATGTTTTCTAGTTTCTCCAGGCCAAAAATCGGGCTTTCCCGGCAAAGGAATTGTTCTAGAAAAATTTCACAAAAAACGAAACGGGACAACACAAAAACATAAAAAATTGCCAAAAGTTACAAATAAAGCCCAAAACTTATTCCAAGTTAAAACCCTTCCGGTACATAGGAATAATGACATGTTCGATGCATAACAGAGTTAAAACAGAGCGCAAATAGCCTCAAACGGGGCTCAAAATAATTAAATACAAATTTCCCGCAGATAAATCCCGACAACAGAATATAAAAATTTTGGGCATCTGGGTATTTGGCGAAAAAGGCTAATATGGCTCTTTGGGAATATCTTGACGCAATACAAGAAATTTTAGGAAATAAAAACACAAAACAACCCATTATTTTAAAAGTACGAAGTTTTTTTGAATAGGGTAGTCACATATTTCTGGATGAAATCTGGGTACACCAGTTGGCTCCGTCTGTAGACATATTTTTCTCTGTCAGAATGACAAGGGAAAAGATGAGATCCCAGCATCTCTGGTTTCGTATCTTTTCCTTTGGACATGGGGTCAGGAAAACAAACACAACACAAAAATAAAAATAAAACAAGGAAAAACAAAAAAAGTTTTATTTATATACATACAGGTTTTAACCTGCTTTTTCAGTTCCTGTACAGCTTCAGATGCTACCCGTTGAAAGGAAATGGTAACTCAATTCCATCCCGGTAGGCAAGGAAGAAAGTATCCATTCCTGTAGCTCTTTTGATCATAAAGGGGCCCTATCCAGAGTGGATCAAATTTTTCGTGTATGCCCTTTGGTTCATGTCTCTTATCCCACCAGAGTACCCAATCTCCGATCTTGAACTTCCTTTCTTTGGCCTTCTTGTCAAATACTCTAGGCAAGTCCTTATCAACTTCATCTGGTGGTGGCACATCCTTTCTTCTCTCCGTGGCGGGTAAGTTTACATCAACTTGCTCCGTTCCCAGATTTATTTTCTACATTTCTGAGGAAGAACTATCACCATATTCATTATTCTTCTTCAGATACTGATCATGCTTGTTGAAATTTTCCAAACCCTTGGGTATTTTGTTACCTTTTGGTTGGACTACTCCACTACTGTCATCATAACCTAGATCAAATTTTCCTGTGACTATTTTTCGTAGTGGTGATTTACTCCCTTCAACATGCAGACATGCAGATTTTTATTCAGGGACTCTGGGGTGGTAAACCATCTCCACTTTATAGTTTCCTTGTCTGAATATAGATGATGGTCTATCTAGATTCAATAGTACAACTGTGACTGCTAAAGAATCTGCCTTAGAGTTTTGATTTATTGGAATGAAGTCAATAGAGAAGGCTGCAAAATCAAATGTGGCAGAAAGCACTTTATCTCTGTAATGCTCCAGCTTATCTCTTTTGACTTGACTTTGCCCTCGAACCTACTTTACTTGAAGTTCAACATCTCCTTTGGCTTTGAGGAGTTTTACTCCTTTCTTTTTAGCTTGCTCCATTCCTAGCAGCAATGCTTTATACTCTGCCGTATGATTGGTGTTCTTAAACATCAGCTTGTGGGAGTATGGAAATACCTCATGATCTGGAGATATCAGTAGAGTGCCAACACCTGATCCAAAAGAACAACATGTGCCTTTAAACTCCAGAGTCCAAACTTTTTCTTCTTCTTTTGTTGTCTCTGGCTCTGGTTGAAATTCTTGTTCTAGTACATCTTTATCTATTTCCAAGAAATAGACCCCATGGTCAGATTCCTGAAAAAGAATCTTAGATCTAGGATCCTCAGATTTTGTAACCATGTACCTGGACTTCTTTTCCAGTTCTAGATTATGGTTAAGCCCTTTGATAGGAATATGTGCGCAGGACCAATCCATCTTTACTTCTCCTCCTAGCTCTTTGCATAAGTTTCTACTCAACAACATCCCGTAGGAGACAAGAATATCTGCACTTAGAATTGTCATCTTCAATCTTTTGTCAGGAAAAGTTGCCAGAACAGCTTGTGCATCTTTGATTTGTCCGATTAAAGGGACTTGTCTCTCCATGGAGTAGCACCTTTTTATGGTCTTCGTCAAGGTAAGGCCAAGAGCATCTGCAACTTTAGCTGGCATGATATTATCAGAAGCACTCGAATCTAAAATGCAATTGCTTAACTTGAAACCATTAAGCAATAGGGAAACATAGAATGGTTCCACTCTTTCAGAAGATGGTGAGGATTTAACAACTGATGTGTTGTTCTAGGGAGGAGTATCCTTGGGCTTAGGCAAAAGGCCTTTTGATGTACTGGATTGTCCTAGTGATTACACATATTTGACTAGCATATTTAATTGCTCAGGAAAAGCTCTCAGGTATTCAGCTTCTGACATTTGAACTCTAGTTTTATTAACATGATCAATAATGTCAAAAGAAGAAATAGATTCAGATACCTAAGCCACTTTCTGTGGTTGAGATGAAGAACTCGCATTCTTATCTCTAGGAGCCAAAGAAGAAGGTAAAGGGCTGCCCCTTCTTTGTTTGTTAGCTAATGCCTTAGCTTGGCGAATTTGTGATTTTGTAAGTACTGCATATGCATGACCATGATCATCTTCATGAATTTTCTCATCATCATGTTCAAATTTATAGTTCAGGTAATTAATGTTGGAGTCACCAGTACGACCTATAAAATCATCATCCTTGAGCAGATCAGCGTTAGCTTCCTAGTCTTCTTCATTCATCTCCACGTTGTTTCTAGGAGCAGCTTCAATTGCTAATCTTTGGGAACCAGCAATGCGGTTCCGGTTGTTGTTGAAATTTCGAGCAGGGGCAATATTGTTACCTTGAGCCATTTGAGCCATTTGTTTCTTCATCTGCAACATCTCATTTGCTAACTTTTGCAGTAGTGAATCGGAAGTAGTAGCAGAAGATGAACTTTCAGGTCTAGAAGTGTTGCTCTTTATCTTTCCAGCCATGATGAGGTCATCTTCAATTTCAACTGCCATGTTTTTAGTTGCTAACAAGTCAGCAAGACGTGCTCTTTGCAGTTGATAGCTTACTTCAGGAAGTAAAGCGTTGATGAAGAACACCTTTTGATTCTCATCATTTAGAGAAGCAGAATCTGGAATTTTGTAATAAAATCCCGCATATGCTCATGTGGTTCCTTCTTCAACTGAGTGAGCTGAGAAATCAATGTACTGGAATCTTCAACTGGTTTGAATATTTTTAGGAACGCATCCCGCATAGTAGCCCAATTGGTTATGGTGCCAGGAGCTAGCTGGTAGAACCATTCTCCAGCCAAGTTGTGTAGAGTCTCTATGAAGAGTTGGATAGATACATCTTCATGTTCGATTGCAAGCACTCCACGGGATATGAAAAATGTAGCCAAGTGGTCATTTGGATTCTGCTTGCCATCTCCAAAGAATTTTGGAAAATTATTTCTTGTCCCTTTAGGTAGATCATGCATAGGAGGAGTCAGATTCAGAGGTCCAAAGGTTGTACCCCATGGAATAGGTGCTGTAGGGGCAAGTGGGTTTTGGTTCAGCATGATGAATGGGGCACATCCTCTCCAAGAGTAGACTTGATAAATAATTCCAGCTGCTAGATTATGCTGAAGATGATCCAGATCTGGATGAGTGTGCACTCTCCTTCCTGGTGAAAGTCTGGATCTGCGGCTTCTAACTTGAGGAGGATGATTGAAATTGAATTGCTCCTGCAGTCTAAAGAAATGATCAGTTCTTCCTTGTGCCTTCACAGATCGGGTGAATGGGCATTCAACCAGGTTGATATTTGTATGGAAAACACTCTGATCTTCAACAGATAAACCTTGATCTGCAAATATAGTTGTTCCCTAGCAGAGTCGCCAAAAACTGTTGGCTAGATTTTCTGCATAGCATCAAACCTAGGCAGTCATGAGATAAATCTCCCTCATTTAACCGGTGAGGCTCCTGTTTCAGATTTGTTAGTAAAAATGTGTTATTATCTATCAAGGGTTTTACTTTAACCACTTAGTTCATGAACCATAACTAAGAAGTTCTGCAACAAGTAAGCAGTTGTTTAAGAAAGGAAAGTTATAGAAGAAGGAAGTAAAGGAAATACAGAGAATAAATGGGGAAGATGTGCATCCCAATTAGTAGATAGCATAGCTAATTGCATGCACATAGAATAAACTCAATAGATATGAACACACAAAATTTTAAAACAAAGGTAGCTCTAGATCTAGATCTAAATCTAAGATTAAAAGCAAGAAACACAATACACCGTGACACAAAGTTCTCTGGAAACCTACTACTTTGTATTCCTTTTCTCCAAGTTGCTCTCAGGGGTTCAGCACAAAGTCTAGAACACAAGATTGCTACTTACAAATTCTGATTGATCTTTTAACCCGAAGGTTCTTCCTCTACTTATAGAATGTAGAGGGGCAATTACAAGTTGGAAGCTTTTAGTTGAACTGGCACATGTGGAAGTTGGAAAAGAAACAACTGGCAATCTCCCTCCTGGAATTCCTCTTTGCATGACATGTATGATTTTCAACTGAAAATAGAACCTTCTATTTTGCACGTGCCACCTATCTCCAAGTAGTTGACTTCTTCAAGTAATGGCTTTTAAACCAATCACTTAAGTTGTATAGTTTAATTGATCGCTCAATTACTTTGTCGGAGGAAAGAAGAAAGAAGAGGAAAGCTTCAGTCTTGTCCTTTTTCATGTCCGCATGCAGTTGATTCTTTTGCCTTTGATTCTCACCAAACTGGATCTGGGAGTAGCTGGAATTTTTCCTTCACCTTATCTTCTCTTTTATCCTTAAAGCTTTTGCAGCTCTTCTTCTGTACATGTATCAATGAAATGTTTGCCATAGATAACTCATCATCCTTATTTTTAATTGCATATGAGCAATGAAAAATTCTGTAAAGCACTCCGAATGAATGAAAATTCAATGAAGGCTTCAACTTGAAGATGGGAGCACTTGCACAAGATCTTGGAAGGAATTTTCCACGCACTGACTTGTTCACGGGCTGCATTCGAAACAAGAGGATGAAGCCTTTGTGTCGGAAGCTTTTGTAACTATGAGATTTGGATCTGGATCTGCATATGGATTTACATCTGCACAAAAAACTCTGGCAACTGGGTTATGGATGGAAAAGCTACAGCTCAAATAATTCCACTGATTTTAATCTGCACGCATGAGTGAAGTTTTTCCTGCACGCATGAGTGAAGTCTTTCCTGCTCTGGATTTTTCTATCAATTCAGTAAGAGGTTCCAAGATTAGATCTGTGTCTCCAATGTTTGCAAATTTAGAAGTGATGCATGACCCTGTTGTGCTTTCTTTTTCATCTTTCTTTGCCATAGCTTTGTCTATCTTTGTCTAAACATTTCTTTTTCTTCTTATTTGACTGGAATTCTTCAAAACTGGTGCAGATATGGATAATCCTTTAGATTTAGAGGAAATATTCAATGTATTGGACACTGATATAAGTTCCTTTTCTTTTAAAAAACACTTGTAATGAATTCCTTAGCACCTGTAACACTTATGCAAACAATTATACAAACAAAGATCAACCTCCTTCAAAGCATGCGCCAAATTTGGAAGCTTTTAGCCTTGTTGCTACCTTGCCTGAGTAAAATCCTTCTTCAAATGCCTTGTTTCCACCTTGCCTGAGCAAAATCCTTCTTCAAATGGGGGCACACTTTTCCTCTTGGCTGCAATTCTTTACCTGTGAATTAAATAATTCACCCATATGGCTGCCCATGCTTATATAACCCTCACAATTCTAGAATTAATAATTGCCCTAATAATTAAAGGCAATTAATTAATTAAAAATCAAGCACTTCTCTTTTAAATATAGCATGTTTAAGGACAGCCATCCAATCAATTAAATTGATTCAATTTAATCATCCACACTTCACTTCACTTAAGCTTCATAGTGTGCTTTGACCATAGCCACTGAAAATAGGAATTAATATAATCATTTAATACTTTAAAAAGTATTAATTCCTTCTCAAAAGGGGCTGCATTAAATAAATTAAATTTATTTAATTTTGGAATTCTATTTTTAAATTCCTTATGTCCACTTCCCTTTGTTGACTTTTTCACAAGTTTGGGTGCCAAAATTGGGTGAATAAATATTAACAAATATTTATTTAATGCATTATTATTCACCCAAGGTGGGTCGCACTTTTTGGAATAAGGAATTTCTATTTTTAAAAGTCACATGATAATGGGAATTTTTACCCTGCAAGGCAGCCCCGGAAATCCCATGATCCACTTAAGTGATTTGACTTTGACAATGGGATTATTTACCCTGCATAGCAAGCAATAAAATCCCATGATTTCACTTAAGTCACTTTTCTTTTATTTTACCATGGGAATTTTTACCCTGCAAGGCAGGCAATAAATTCCCGCCTTCCTGCAGCCTCTAACTTTCCCACTGCAGCTTAAGTGAATTTTATATCACGGGAAAAAGTACCCTGCTAAGCAAGTACAAAATATCCACCTGCCTGCTGCTTCTATTTTTCTCACTACAACTTAAGTGAATTTTCTATCATGGGAAAAAGTATCCTGCAAAGCAGGCAATAAAATCCCACCCGCCTGTTGTTTCTATTTTTCCCACTGTAGCTTAAGTTAATTTTATAACACGGGAAAAAGTACCATGCTAAGCAAGTATAAAATTCCCATCATGCCTGCGGCTTCTATTTTTCCCATTGCAGCTTAAATCCTTTGTTTTCCAAAAATGCGCCCATCCCCGCAGGGGCTTTTTCGTGCATGAAATTGCTTTTTCCCAGTGATCTAGACCTCTGATGGCGACTTCCTCTGGGCATAATGTGCGTATATATTTTCTAGCTGCTCCAGGCCAAAAATCGGGCTTACCCAGCAAAGGAATTGTTCTAGAAAAATTTCACAGAAATTGAAATGGGACAACACAAAAACACGAAAAATTGCCAAAAGTTACAAATAAAGCCCAAAACTTATTCCAAGTTAAAACCCTTCTGGTACATAGGAATAATGACATGTTCGATCATAACAGAGTGCAAATAGCCTCAAATAGGGCTCAAAATAATTAAATACAAATTTCCCACCGAAAAATCCCGACGACAGAATATAACACTTTTGGGCATTTGGGTATTTGGCGAAAAAGGCTAATATGGCTCTTTGGGAATATCTTGACGCAATACAAGAAATTTTAGGAAATAAAAACACTAAAAGACCCATTATTTTAAAAGTACGAATTTTTTTCGAATAGGGTAGTCACAGATTTCTGGATGAAATTTGGGTACACCAGTACACATATATCATCGATGTGGACAAAGATGAAGAGAGCTGGATTTGGGTCATCTGTTTGATGTGGTGCGATCTCTTCTTATGAGAAGCTAAGGGAGGCTACTTGGTGAGTAGGTTTAGGTGTGGATAAAGGTGGCAATTTGGTGAGAGAGGCTACATGATGGGGTGTGAGAATGGAGGCTACAGATGTAGGGTTATTGGGTAAAACCTTAATATATTGTAGGACCTCCATGAGAGCTTGATGATGGGATTCTGAGGTTTGGATGAGGTCATATAAGGACATTTTGAGGGGGGATTGGTGTAGTTGTTTGAGCATCGCACGGTGTGTGACCCCATTAGAAATAGGATATGTGGGGCTGCGGATAGTGATTTTAGGTGTGGGTGCAGATGGTATGTTGGGTATAGGATTAGTTGGTGAGTCAGTTGTCTTTTCCTTACCTTTGTACTTCTAAGCTTGGGTAGCAACGTGGATCATATTGATCTGAGGTGGGGAGGTAAGCGAGTTAGGTGAGCCATAAAAGGTATAGCAACATGAAGGGTAAAAGCCCAGCGGTGGGAAGGAACTTTGTGAGATGATATGGGCACATTGACATTTGGGTGGAGGTTTAGCGAGGTCGTTGATGCAAACCATGTTAATTTCAAACCTTGGGGTGACTCTAGGAGTTGTGAAGGTCTCGGTCACTGAGTGGAAAATGAGGGAAAAACTATGGGAATAGGTTTTGGTGAAATGGGGTCTTCATTGAGAAGGTCATCATCATCAAAGTTTTCTTCGAGAGAGCACAACTGGATAAGAAATTTTTTTAAAGCCTTACAATTCTCTACATCGTGTCCTGGCACACGATGGTAGGCACAAATTTTGGTGTTGTCAAACCCCTGTGGTTTGGGTTTGAGAGGGTCATAAGGTCTGAGAGGCGGTAATGTGATGATAGAAGTTTCAAGGAGGTTGGTTAAAATTTTGGCATAGGATCTTGCTAGTGGATCACAATGGGAAGTGAAAGTGGGTTTGGGTGTAGGTGCGGCTGATTATAGAGGAACGGTCCTTGCATGAGGGGGAGTAGTTCAAGCTATGGTTTTAGGTGTTGGTGTGATCTTAGACGTTGGTCATGTTTTTTTGGGTAGGGGTATGTTAGACAAAATGATAGGAGAGTGTGTGGTTGTTTTGACTACCTTATTGGAGGGTAGCAGATTTTTTTCTTTAGGATGCACCTTCTTGGGTAAAGGTGATATGGGAACAAGAGATCTAGAGGGTAAGGCGGATGGTGGAAGAGGGCGTGTTACTCATGGGGATAATGGAGGTGTTGTGAAGGTAGATGGTGTAGGTCATGCCGGAGGTGTGAGGGAAAGAGACTGAAGTGTCATGGGTAGTGAAGGAGTGATCGATGGTATTAGAGGTATGGGTGGTAAAGATGTTGTAGATGTGGGTGGAAGTCATGGCGGTCACTTGGATATGTTTGAGGTTTGCAATGGTGGAATGGGCTGCTGTGTTTTTAGTTTATCGGTGGGTTGAGGTTTCTTAATCATGTTAGAAGGACGAGGTCTGAAGACAGACGAAGAGGGTGAAGGTGAGGAAGGTGTGATTGGTGAGGTTGGAGTATGAGATTTATGGGGTTGGTTCTTCTGTTTGGGTGTCGGAGTAGGTTTGGTATTGGCCTTGGAGGATGTAGCTAAATCTAATTTGATGGGTGGATGAGTAAGGCTGGCGGTTGGGATGACCCCTAAGGTAGTGCTAGGTTTAGGTGAAGAAGATGATGTAAGTGTAGGCTTGGGTGTAGATGCGTGTTGGGTTATGGGTAGGGATGTGGTTTGAGCCATGAGGGGTATCGTGGAAGAAGTTGTGATAAAGGTGGTTGTGCTTGGTTCAATTGGTCGAAATATTTTTGGGTAGATAGTTGAAGTGTCAGTAAGTTACATCTGCATTTGCGTTGAGACAGGAAGTAAAAGACACCCCCAAAATAAGGCTCTATCCACATAATCTGAGCGATTGGATAAATGCGAGAACAACATGGCTGTAGGTGAGGTTGATGAGGACCTAATTGTAATTCCCATAAAATTTGTCTTAGAGACGGGGAATTTTCTAGCTTCGGCTTCAGTGGGTAAGAGAGCCGAAAGTAAGTCTGTAGGCTCTTGGGTAGCTAATGGAGAATGATCACCTAGAGGAAAAGGTATCTCTACTAGATATTTGATGGGTGGAGGGGCTAATGGGTGCTCCTCTGTAGGTGGAGGAGATGATGGGTTTTCCTCTGTAGGTGGAGGAGATGATGGGTGCTCCTTTGTGGGTGGAAGAGATAAACATATATCCTCCTTGGACTGAAGAAGTACTATGGGTGATGGTTCCAAAGGTGAAATAGTTTTGATATTAACGGAAGGATCTTGCACGGGTGAGGAAGGAGGTGAAAGGTTTTCCTCTATGGGTGGAGGAATAGATGAGGTGGATTCAAGTGTAGGTGGAGGAATTCAGGCTAGGATTTCCTCGATGGAAGGAATATGAGGTAATTGGGCAGTAACGGGTGTAAATTTCATGAGTTGAGGTCTCTCCCATTTGATCAGAAGAAGGGGCATGATTAGGAAAAGGTTTCTTGAAGATATGTAGGTTTTGATTGGCAGGTGTGTTAGGATTATCCAAGGTTAGCTCACCTTTCTCGAGCATTTCTTGGACAATGTTTTTGAAAGTGATGCAATTACCATCACTATGACCCTTTACTCGATCAAATTGCAGAAATTGTGCTCTTTATACCATGCGGGTGTGGGCTGAGCAGGGTCAAAACCGGTGTGTGGTTTGATGGGAGGAAGGGTGATGGCCACAAGTTTGATGAGATTCTCTAAGACAAAAGAATAAGGTTCCCCAATTGGGGTGTACTTCCATTGTTCCCGTCTGAATTGAAAAGTCTGAACGAGTGAGAGATTAGATGAGGGGCTAGCCTAATTTGACGGATGAGCTGGGCTAGCTTTGAGTACCACTGTGTTAGCGGTCCTCTTGGCCTTTGATTAATTGTTCTGTGGTTTTGAAGAAGAAGAGGTATCATTTGACTTGAATGCTGAGTTCTTATTATGTAATTGGATTTTCTTCTCTTCAATGGCCTGAATATTAAGCTTCTGTGCCATGGTGAATCGTTCGTCGAAGGTTCAAAAGGTTTGGACCTGCAGAGTTGGTGAGATATACCTAGCACAATCCCACGTGAAGAGTTCGATGAGTTCGGTTTGTGGTAGTTGGAATGTGAGTTGATTGATCAGGCTACGCCAACGAGCAACAAAATCTGTGATGGATTCATCATCATACTGACATGTAGACTAGAGGTCAGTCATGGTAACCTTCTTAACGATATTAATGGAGAAGTGATCTAAGAAGGCTTGGGCTACCTGATTAAATGAGAATATAGAGTGTCTAGGTAACCCACTATACTAATCTAATGCGGGTCTAGTCATAGACATGGGAAAGGTCCTTAGGAGAAAAAAATCATCATGGGAGATCAGATAACACCCATGTTTGAAAGACCACATATACTGTTGTGGGTATTCTTTGCTATTAAAACATTTGAATTTAGGCATTTCCCAATGCAAGGGATATGGACGGCTAGGAATGGATGGGTGTATAGGATCATTACAAATCTCATCGTAGGTGAGAGTGTTGTGGGATCTAGAAACTAATGCCTTCAATGTTTGCATCTTTTCCATCATTAACTTGATTACGTTTTTGGTAGGCTGTGATGGATGGGTGACTCCTGTTAGGAATTAATAGAATCTAATGCGGAATAATTCCTCAGAATCACAATAATAAGAAGTATGAATAGAATTACAGCAATGAAATATGCACAACATGAAGAAAATATTTAACGGGGTTCACCCAATGTGGGCTACATCCACCAAGAACACTTGCTCATATTTTATTACAAGTCAACAGTCTTCACAATTACAATATTCAGATCTTGTTTGGAGTTGTGCTCAACAAACCCTCCCGAACTCGCACTTGAATTTGCACACACTATTCACCTTCACAAAACACACTGATATATATCCTATTGTATGTCCATCTATTTATAAGTACATCAATAGGTAGCTGAAGAGGTGGTTTTACACAACAATGGAAACCACAAAGCCAACAACCCATAACGGTTACCCATTACCCATGGGTTAATAAACCACCCATGAAAATTTTATTTGGGGGCTTCACCCCTGAGCCCCAATCGGGGGGGCTTCACCCCCCTGAACCCCCTTGACCCACTCACCAACGAGAGGGACCGCCATAAAAATATCTGAGTGTAACACATGGAAGGTGTACCAAACTCTAACATGAAAATAGGCTCCACAAATATAACAATATCCCACTTGGAGACTGATTTCCACTGAGCAAGCTTCTCAACCCTTCACTGTTATCCACGAAGGCCAACCAAAGTTGAACATAGATTTAGTTTATCCCTTGTGACCACCTTGGTCATCATGTCTGCAGGATTTTGACTAGTATGAATCTTCTCCAACTTCAACTTATCTTTCTCCAAAGCTGTCCTGATGAAGTGATATCTCAATTGTATATGCTTTGTCCTAGAATGGAAAGCAGAGTTCTTAGCTAAGTGAATAACACTCTAACTATCACTATATAGCTTTCTAACTTCCTGCTTATGCCCCAACTCATCAAGCAATTGTTGTAGCCAAATCATATCCTTGCTAGCTTATGTAGGAGCAACATACTCAGCCTCAGTGGTTGACAAAGCCATAACCTTCTGTAACCGTGAAATCCAGCTCACTGTTGTATCACCTATAGTAAATACATAACCTGTTGTGCTCCTCTTGTTGTCCAAATCTCTAGCCATGTCTGAGTCAACATATCCACACAAAGTAGTGTCTGATCCACTGTAACACAAAACAATACCCATGGTCCCTCTCAAATACCAAAGTATCCACTTTACTTCCTACCAGTGCTCATTTTTGGGATCACTCATAAACCTACTAACCGCTCCCACTGCATGGGCAATATCTGGCCTAGTGCATACGATAACATACATCAACTGCCAACTACTGATGAGTAAGGTACCTTGGACATATTGAATCTTTCCTCCTCAGTCTTGGGACACTTCTCCTTTGATAACTTGAAGTGACCTACCAAAGGAGTCCCAACTAGTGTATCATATTGCATACTGAACCTCTCTAAGACATTCTTTATGTACTCTTCTTGAGATAAATTTAGTTTCCGCTCCTTCCTATCCCGATTTATTCTCATACCAAGGATTTTTTTTGATGCCCCCAAATCCTTCATAATAAATGAGTCACCTACTGTAGTTAAAACAAATTAATCCACTGTTTAAAAAAAATTAATGCGAATAATAAAGGAAATCCTACTGTAGTTAAAATGATTTAGGTATTTCATTTGTCTATAATAAGAAAATTAATTCACAATAGGCTAAGCTATGACTAAATCTGAAGGTCAAGGTCTCTGTCAGGATAAAGTTCTGGTTTGTTTTGGGTATTTGATGGAGGTTTTAAGCTCTGATCTGGGTTTTCGGTAAAAGACATATAGACCGACATCAGTTTAGTATAACCGGTGTCGGTTTAGGTTAACCGACGGTGGTTGTGGGTAACCAATGTTGGTATGGTCGGGGTACAAGAAATTCAATAAAACTCAAGGCAAGGTTAGATCTAAGGCTAGATGGAGATGGAAGGGCGATGACAAGATTCATGTGGGTATTAGGTGTGCACATGAATGATTAAGATCCAGATATGGGCAATTCAGGGGGTATGGGTAAAAGGATGGTCAAAATTACATGGAGGTAAAATGGTGGTGGAATGAAAATGAGGGTAGAAACTAGTAGCAACAGCAAAAGGATCTACCCAATGCTAAATGGACGAATGCTGGTTACCAACAACACTCACCGCTTGTACGAGCTTGACGTCTGGTTGGTAATGGTAGGTGATCAAATGGAATGAACCTGATATGGTGTTGGTACTTCCCTGGATGCTCCTGTGAAGGCAGATGGCTGTGTGATTACTTCCAGTGTTGGCTATGGATGCTTTGATGTGTGTATTAACGCTGGTTTTGCTTGCATGCAGCTCTGGTTTTTGTCACTTTCTCTCAAACGATGTGTTAATCTCTTTGAAATGTGCCAACCCCAAAATAAGGTTATTTTTGGGGTTAAATGGTAACCGAAATTGGTTCTGGATTAACCGGCAGAGGTTTAGGGTAATTGGTATCGCTTAGGGTGGGATTTCCTAGGTTTACTAAACTAGGCAAATTCCCTTGATTTTATGGGATCTCTTTTTGTTTACTCTATGGATTAACATGGAACCTTCCTTCTAAAGGGAGGGAATGTGGTTAGAGGGAATGTAGGCATTGATTTTTAGGGTTTAGGTAGGTCTTAGTTAGTTATGGCAACTTACTAAGAATAGGCCTTAGGGTGAGGTGGCTAGATGAGGTGGATATGTGGGCATTATCCCAATTAGGATATTTAAATAATAAATATTGTGAGGATAATGAATTAATTTAATTAAATTAATTAAATTAATATTAGAGTGGGATGAAAGGGGCCATGGTTAGGTGAATTTGTTCAAGGTGTTTATTTGACGGGGGACCAAGGGGAGTATGATCTAATTTTAATGTCTACAACATGATTACTTTCGGCTCAAATTTTTTGCATCATCACTCCCCCTTTTTACAAAAGGGTGGTATACAGTGGGGCATCTTATAATCCCCCTCACACTGTTACACGATAATTCTACATTTCTAACTCATCATTTTCAAAAAATTTCTCCTACATCATGCAACATTTCACACCACTTTCTAACGATTCCCCTTAATGATCTAATCTAGGCGCAACAAGTGTAAAATATCTCCATGAGTAACTAATCAATCAATCACACGCATTCAAATCTTGACCTTTTACAAATCGAAATCACACTAATGAATCGACACAACACAGTGCATTCATCCTTCTAGATGACCTAATTTTGGAGTTACATCACCACTTTCCTAGATGACCTAACATGGTAAGTTATTCTAAATTTTTTACCGCTCCCAGATGACCTAACATGGAAGCTATCTCACTAAATTTCAGAAACACCCTTGGAGTGGGGGTGATGAGACATCATTTCCTTTCCTATATTACCCCTATATGGGTTATTCACGTTTGATAGAAATACAATGAAGTGGATCAAAATCAAAAAAATATAGTATTTTTCTGTCTGTAGCGCTAGACCTTTTAAGGATGTAGTTAAAGTTGGAGAGTAAGACTAAAACTCTCTTCCTACACTCTTCCTTTGGTGGCAGGACGTCCAAATCCTCATTTTTTCACATACATGAAATTGGGTTGGGAACTGATCACTTCTTACCCCAACATATCTCCATCAGGGACAAAATTAAAATCTCTAATCACTCAACATCAAAATCATCAATCTCACTTAGTGCTCCTCATAACAGTCCCAAGTATCTTGTTATAACACACGGATTAACATCTTGATACATGGTTTGCCACATTATATGTTATCATTTTATACGTATTGCTGTAATATCTGCACATACTTCTATAACATGTGATTCTTTAGAATTCTATCAGGGATGCATATCTATCTACTTTATGTTACTGAGATTTCGCTCAACAACATAAAGTGGGGGCAAATCTAGACACAAAATCACACACTTGCTAATGTTTACTATACTGCCAAGTATGTTGTTTTAGATATGGATCTTGCATAAGAAAAGTATTCATCGGTGACCCATTCTGTAGTCTATCTGATTTTCTTGTTGTTGTATTAAAAAATCATGCACTTTAGACATTTATTTATCCCAGTATCATCATACTATTTAGAAGGTTTTGGAGTGAAGAAAGTATTAATTAACCCCATCTTTTGGCCATCTTATTTTACTTTTATTTCATCATTCCCACACATTTTTATCTACATGACCAACCTATTTCAGCACTTTCTCATCATTTTATCCTCGGGTGGGGCACCTAGGGTAGTACTGGGGTGCACATGGGTGCCCCAGTACTTTTTTTAATTTCTCACCACTTTTTGGGCTCTTTCTAGTCATTTTTCATCATGATCTTTTTCCTAGTTGGCCATGTGGGGATAATTACAAAATTAGATGAAGAGAACCCTATAAATATAAAATTATGAGACCATAATGAGGGACCTAACATCATTATACTACTGTCGCTCATCTAGAGTTTCATCCATCTATTACATTTGCATCCATATAGCTCCGTCATCAAGGCACAAGCTAGGGAGTCTACGTCACACTTCATAAGGGGGGATTCTATTCTACTCCACGCACACATTCTACTACATATTATACATTTAACTATTTCTTGCTATTGCACAAAGTGTGACTGGAATAAGAGAACCTAGGGCACAACATGCACACACACACACACCATAACTACATCCAGGTCTGAAATGTAGTGCAACGCTCAGTTAGTAAGCCCATTGTTGTGGTAGTTGAGGTCATTCCAACCCATTCATTCTGCATCTTTATTTTTAGGGATTTTTGTTGACCTAAAACCCCAATAGACTTTTGATATCTACGAAGGATGAAGTCGTGGATGTGGTTCTCATGAGGGAACATACATAAGAGCCTTAAGCCTCAGCAATAGTGTGAGGGTTAAGTAGTTTTTTTTACCCAACTAGAGCTAATATTAAATAGAAGGGTAAATCTATCTTATAAAATAAATATTTATCTTTTATTAAACATGAATAAACATAATACTCATCACATTAATGCTTCAAACCACCAATAACAGACATATACTTATCACATTGACATAAAATTCAAAAATACATGTTTAAATCAATTATATTCATCTCCCTCACTTCTCACATTAATTCCTCTCTTTATTCTTCACGTTTATATCATATCTTCTCAATCATTTTCGTGATACTCTCTTTCCCCCTCATTTTACATCATTATATATCCTTTAAAAGGAAAAAATTTATGTCTTTTCACTCATAATGACCCGTGGTAACCATTGGTTAACACTTATTTACATTATTAACTAGTAATTAGTGGATATTTACACATATATCATGGTATTTATGCATTTTCCTTGTGTAAAATATTATATATTCTTAATTATAATCATTCTAATATGTTTATGGCTTTCGTCGTGTATATTATAATGCTCATATAAATCCTGTAAACAACATAAAACATATTATTATTATGAATATCCCTAGAAACATCATCCCCAGACTTCAAACATTGTCTCATCCTTAAGACAACCAAGTGATGACTTAAAGCCCCATTATTCATCAGTAGATGTACTTTCTTCCTGAGGCAACCTGATAATCTTCTTTTTTCTTGGTGTGTATTATTTTCTAGTTCCTTCATTCCTCAAGTATTTTGTCTTGGTCCCTCTATTCTGGTATACTTTGACTTCCTTCAAAAAAATGAATGAATAATCTTCTCCATCATCATCTATCAGTATCCTTATTACATATTCGACACGTTTTATTGGTAATTCAATTTGAAAATCCTCATCCATTTTCCTTACATCTTGTTCATTTTGTATTATACCATATTTTGACCTAACTATACTTTTATTCTTCTCGTGTTATCACCTTTTATTTTCTTTCTATTTCTTTTTGGTTCTTTTTCATTTTACTTTCTCTTTCTTTCTCAATATTTTCCTTCCTCTTCACTGCAACATCCCCACACAATGTTCACAGTTTCATTTTCTCCCTTAAAACTTAACTTCCTTATCTCTTTTTCTCTTTCAATTTTTTGGTTTTCTAGTTTATCTTCCATATGATTCTTGTTTTCTTTCCATGATTTCTCTCTTTTGTGGTCCTGAAAATTCTATGGAGTATGTATATTTCTCAAGTGGTTCTATTATTTTTGTCTCATTTTCTATTTGTGCCCCTTCCTCTTTGTAAAAAATCTTTTTAATATGTATCTTCCTCTCACAATTCCATAGTATATGTCCATTTTTTCCACACCAATAACATGTTATTGACCTTCTCCATCGACCATTTTCTTTGTAGTTTTGATACTTTCCATCACATACTTTATTGGAGTTATTTCCTCCATGATAATGATGGCAATTTCCTTTCTTATAGTTATTTCCTCCATACGTCCCACGACATCCTCTGTAGTATCCAATTTCATTATCTCTATGATATTTCTTATGGTATTCAATATCTCTCTGGTATCCCCAGTAGTATCCTCTTCCATTACTTTTATCAAGTCTTTGTCTTAGTTGGCTTAATTCATTCTACAACATCTGTAATTTTAATACCATTTCACACTCTCTCCTCCATGGTTCCACTTCTAGTTTTGATGCCATTTCCAATGCTTCCATAAATGATATGAAATATTTCCCATCCATTAATAATATTCGATATGGTAAAAATCCACAAATAAATATCTCAATTCTCATTTCCTCATTTGGTTGGTCATCTAGTTTTTACACTATATTATTAAATCTTTGATCGAAACTCCTTACCAGTCTCTCCTTCCTTTTGAAATAAATTCCACATTTTTCTCACACCTTCCTACCTCTACCCTCCTCTAGATATTAGATAGTTAGGACTTGGGCTAAGACACCAAAATATTGTCCTAAAACCCCAACAGACTTGCGAGGCTTAAGCATGGATTGATCAAGGTTAAGGATGTATGTGGGAAATACACCACCACTACACTAAGGACAGAAAAGTAAATAAAAATGTGCAAGATAATTTAATCCCAAAACTCCAATCTTTATTCATATATCAAAACACATTACATGAGTACATACACATCTCTTTCATCCTAACTCTCTTTATCTCTAAATTGGCACTCTCACATAAGTCTTCTGTGAGGCACACCTTACATAATACATTGATTAGAATAAATATAAAAAATATAATCTATTTCAAAGGTCACTTCCTTTGACTCATGCCTTTTTCATATTCCGACACGATTTGGTGTGATTTATCTTCAATCTGTGGCATTCTGTCAGCTTATGCGGCTTTTCCTACTTCTTCACGGCTTTGTAGTCTTCGATGGATTCTTTCCTTTATGCATGGATTTACTTCATTATGCAAATTTTCGCTTTTACCCCTTCTTCGCGGTTATCTTTATTGCATCACGGTTATCTCTATCACTTCATATCTTTTTGCCTAAACTCCTACCAACATTTTGATTCCCCTTCTTGTCTTCTTATAGGTCTCTACATCACCTTGGATTATTGGTGACATATAGCGCGAGACAGTGAGCCTGATGCGACACAAAGAGATGGTTTCAGACCACCTTCCGATCCTTTGAGAACCAATTCTAGAAGATTTTTCATAGATCAGGGCACCTAGATTGCATACCAGAGCAGCACCGTGGGTACCCCAGTCCTATTCCAAGTGCCCTAGTCCACTCAGATCCTCCAGATCTTGCCTTTATGAAACCCTTACATAGTCGTTCCTACTTCTAATTTCTCCAGTCATCTTTGCGATGCTCTCTAATAGACATATATAATTAGTTAAGTTCTTTCCTCACCTCTTTCTTACATATTATTGTTTTACTTTATTAGTTTTACCATTTAGTAATTTCTATATTAGTTTATCACATTTATTTATAGCGTTTATGTCCTCCTAGATTAGATTAAGTACACCCATATTAAACAATTTTAGTTAATCATTTTGGTGAACCCGACTCGACCTACACACTCTTATACTCCCCATTCTCCTTAACCTTCCTTCATTATGGCTATCTCCATTCATGAATTTCTACTTCTCCACCCTAAATTACGAGCTCAAATCATTAATATTTTACCCATTACTTGTATTCCTGAAAATACTCATCCAGATATAGTGTGTAATACCTTTGCGGATGCATTCTCTCAACATATTGCTTTCCCATCTACTCCTCATAAATGTTTGCGCTACTTTTGAAAATGATCCACCTTTGCATATTATCTCTCGCATTCATAATGTCGTTGTTAAGTGAAATTTTTTTTAATTACATAATGTAAAAATAGGGATCGGATCCCAGGGGCCTTACAAAAGGAGGAACAAAAACCAACGAGCTATAAAGAAACAGAAAAAGTCCACAAAAGGAGTTAAACATGCTTAACTCTTACAATGAAGATCAAGACTTAACACTAAAGAGAGTAAACCAAAGAAAACGAAAACAGGCCCTAAACAATCAAAACTATAGAAGTTCACCAAAAGTATCCCAACAGTCTAGAAATCGAAACTAATATTTAGGAGAACCTTCATTTCTGCCAGCATGACTACCTTTGATCTCACCACCCTTGACATTTATGTCTTCCTCCCACTCATCCTCGAATCTGAGCTTAATTTGTGTCCCATGTCATTTCTTGAAGTTTTAGGGGTCACTTCTCATGACATTAGTCCATCTAATGTTTCACTATGTGCTTATGATGGTTCCACCCATCCATGATTCATTCATGTCACATTATCCATCACTGTTGGTCCTAATACTATCCACATGGTATTTTTTGTCATTGATTTCCCAGATTCCTATAAATGTCTACTTGGTCAACCATGGCTTCATGACATGCACATTGTCACGTCTATTGTCCGTAAATGTGTTAAGTTATTACATGAGGGCATGGCTTAAACCATTTTTGTGACTGTGATCCATTTCAGTATTATGACTAGGCTCCAAGCACTTGTTTTCCTATTCCACACATAAATACTACAAATGACCCCCAACCTATGGATGAACTGCCACATTTACCACCACTTGATGAAACTATTTGTGTGATAGATACCATTTCTTCTATGCCACCTGCTACTACTACTGCTATGATTCCTTATTAGGGTCCTATCCAATCTATGGATGTCAATATATCACATCCCCATCCAAATACATTCCATACTTTAGCATGCCCACCATTCACTTGCACACTTTTCATTCATAACTCATATTGGGAACATATTTCATTTGATCCTACACACAATGTCACTATATGTTCCCATGATGGTCTAGCTCGTCTTGGTTTCACTTTTGAGGACCTCCATCCTTCTACTCATGCCTCTCATCTATACTATGGTTTTGTCAATATAACTACCACTTATGGTTTACATGTTTTTCATATTATAGTTTATTTATCACATACCCCTTGTTCTTCTCCACTCACATTAAGGGAATCATGGCTTACTTATATTGGAGGAACATTAGATCCCAGTCATAACGACATTTCATTTCCTATGCCTTTTGGTCACGTTTTCATCTGCAATAGTTCTTTTCTTGGCTATTCGCAAAATTTCACTCGGTGGTATGCACATGGTTTCCCAACTCCTCCATTCACCGATGAGGAATATGCTATGGGCATGTACAACATACACCTTAAGGGCTCCTTACATGATCAACCAAACACTATTGCTTATAAATTAACCAATGCTTATCCATTTGACTTTAACCCAGAAGATGACAATATCCTTGATGATTTTACATGAATTCTTTATGCGTGAACTTGGGGGCATAGTGATTCACATCCCCCCCACTCCTATCATCTTCACATTTATCTAAATTTTCATAAAAACACTTTCACAATATGTGTTATCATCGTTACCTAATGACGCACTCTTGTGCTTTGGTTCACACTTGACTATTGATGGATTACTCTTACACTGAACCCTACACACTGCACTGTAGGAATTACACATTTGCATCCCATCACACACTACACGTAATATATCATAAAATATATCATCTATAACCTTTTTACATTTACACCCTCATACATCAAACATTTTGACTAGTTTTTCAATCCTACTATCATCTACACATTTAGGATCATACACTATTCCTCTTACACACTACATACATCGTTACCCTAACTACGCCTAGTCACATCATATACTGCACACTTATACAAAACCTATATTATATATCCTACATTATTTTACATCTTATATGAGTCTAGCTTTACATTTCATCCTACATACTACATTGCTTGATTACTTACACATGTCACATGGCAGATTATACACGCTTTTCATTTTTACATATGCAATTCACCACATGGTCGTTTCATCATTACACCTACTACATTTTTTTTCTACGTTCTACTCTAACCACCCTGTGACACACTTTAGTACCTTGATCCATACTCAAATTTTGATGGTTTACAAATCAAATGGACCTTAAATTCACAATGCGACCTTTCATCCTACAACATTCCTAGGCTAGTGACCTATGCTCTAGGATACATCATCACTCACTATTTTTCTATCTTGTAGTGGTATATGCTTTAGGCTAGATCACCACCCTTTTTATATCCTCTTATAGTGATATACACTCTAGGTTACATCACCACTCTTTACTATTCATCTTATATTGATATACGCTTAGTGCTAAATCATCACTCATCCTTTCATCATATAGTGATATACACTTAGGATAAATCATCACGCCTCCATTTCATATAATCATGATATATGTTTTGGCGATAGGGTTCACGCTCATCATTTCTATATGGCGTGCTTCATCACCACTACAGACACACTCATCACAACGTGTTAGACACAAAAAACACTACTCGACCATTTCCCAATGATGCACTCTCGTTTATGGTTCATTCTTGACTACTAAGGGGAAAAAAATGAAACTCATTACATACACTTCCATCCACTCGGGGAGAACATAGCTCCTATCATTCCATCTTGCATTCCATTACATCCATCCAATACATATTGCATTGTCTTGGGGGCATTTATTCTTTATTACTATTGTTTTACATGATCACTTTATTACACATGTTAGATTCATTTCTTATATGTCATTATCTATACCATCCACACATGCATGTTCATGCCTTTAGTTAGTGTGATCGCAGATACATGAATGTTACACGGGACATGGATGGTTTCTTTCTACCCTTACTATATTGGTCATTGGGGGAATCCACATTTGTCTCATCCAGGTGTTATTATTTCAGATTGTACTTAGCATCTTACATTACTTGATCATACACGCTTTTGACATATTGGTTATTTATCTAACATGCTAATAAGTGTTCCATTTGCAGCACTTTTTTTACAAGATTATATGTTTCCATGACTACTTGTTTGTTTTTCTATACTTGTTTGTTATTGTTTGTTATTGTCTGTGGGCTTTTCCCTATGATTTGTGTGGACACTTTCTTGTTTTTTGTGGTTGTGATGGAATTGTGTGTCTTGCGACATCATGAGTGATGTCCTATGTTTGGATCCCACTTTATGTAGCTTACTTTATATTTTTGTGTGTTTACAGTACATCACTATTTGTGTAGCTTACACATGTTTTCTATATGCATGCATTATTTTCTTACACTTGACTTTGGCTAGCCTTCTTATTTGTGTGTGCCTTTGTTTCTACCAAGAACTTTTTAGGGTTTTAGCATACATGTGGTTGGTCCTCTTTTGGGGTTACATGTATCCTATAAGTGATATTGCATGAACCCCTAAAGATGTGGGGCATCATTTGGGGTTTTTTACATACTAACACAAATATTCTACATCGGCACGGTTTAATTTTCTACAGCAAGTGGGTTCAAACCAGTCTACAAACCCTATACACAATGACTTTTATAGGACATGGTGTCCTTAGAATTTTCAGGAAGCAGTTATATGCTTGGGGGTTACAGTGGGTGTGCCTCTCTATACTACTTCAGGAAGTGGTGTCGGATCACCCAAAAAACTAGGATGCTATAGAGATCTCTCCACACACATTTCAACAGAATTAGTAAGAGCTTGGAGGACACAAAGCATTTCCTCCCTATACTTCTTCTACCAAGGTAGCATGAGATCACCCAAAAAATTTACAGTACAGGATATCCTTCTACACCCTTTCTCTTGACATGGATCAGGTACACATGTTCCATTTACACATTTTCATTTTTCATATTTTACATTTAATGTACTTTACATATACATTCTTATTTCACATAGCATTTTTACATACATACATATTTGAATACTTCATTTTCTCCTTGCAGGTCTTGTCGTATGAGAAATAAGCGGTTGAATTGGGGGCAAAAACAACAACAACATTCCATGACAACACACGCTTTACTAACCATGCAGGTACACTACACAATGTAACAACTACACACACGTAATCTTCCCTAGGTTCATTCTCAACACTTTTTATTTGTGAATTTTTTATCTTTAGTTTCCATGCTCCTCCATCTTATTTTTGTCATTCCATGCTTTTGTATAGTCCTTTAGCGCATTTCTACTCAAATTTTCATGGACATCAGGTACGCATTTATATCTACTTTATGTTACCAAGCTTTCATACTAGACATTTATTTATCCTGGTCTCATATTACTATTTAGAAGGTTCTGAGTGAAGAAAGTACTAATTAACCCTATATTTTGGCCATCTTATTTTACTTTATCTATTTCGTCATTCCTGTACATTTTTATCTACACAACCAATATGCTCTAGAAATTTCCTATCATTTTAGCCTCGGCTGGGGCACCCCAATCCTTTTTCTACTTTCCCACCACTTTTGTCATCCCGGGCTCTTTCTAGTCATTTTTCATTCTTATATTTTTCCTAGTCATTCATGTCAGGTATTAATTAATGAAATTAGATCAAGAGAACCCTATAAGTATAAATTTACGAGATAATAATGAGGGACCTAACATCATTCTACTACTATCACTCCTTCTAGAGTTACATCCATCTATTGCATTTGTGTCCACATAGCTCCATCATCAAGGCACAAGCTAGGGAGTCTGCATCACACTTCATAAGGGGAGGGATTCTATTCTATTCCATGCACACATTCTACTACATTTTCTACAGTTTATTTATTTCTCACTATTTCACAAATTATGAATGACACAAGAGCACCTACTAGGCATCACACACACACTCACCAGAAATACATCCAAGTCCAAAATGTAGTGCAATGCTCAGTTAGTAAGTCCACTGTTGTGGCAGCTGAGGTCAGTCTAACCCATTCATTATGAATCTTTATTTTTAGGGTTTTAATACTCCTTATCTTCTTACAGGTATCTTCATCACTTGGATTATTAGTGACATACACCGTGGTAAATAAAACCTGATGTGACACACAACGAGTGTTTTAGACCACCTTATGAACCTGTGAGAACCAGTTTCTGAGAGTTTTTATAGACCAAGTTGCCCAGATATTTCATACTAGAGCACTCATGGGAACCCCATTCCTATTCCAAGTTCCCCAATTCACTCAAATTCTCTAGATCCTACCTTTATGAGACCCTTGCACAACCTTTCCTACTTCTGTTTTCTCTAGTCATCTCTATGACACTCTATGAGATACATGTTTTATTCAATTGAGTTCTTTCCTAACCCCCTTCTTTCATATTAGGGTTTTACTTTATTAATTTCATCACTTAGTAATTTCTATATTAGTTTATCACACTTAGCTATAGCATTTATGTCCTCCTAGATTAGATTAACTACCCCACATTTACTAATTTTATTTAATTAGTTGGTTTCTATTGATTTTGTCTTTCACACTTGTCACTCACACACCCAATTTTGGTCAGGTCACAAGGATCCTGTATCAGTTAGTATTCACTCATCTATCATCATTTATCTCTAGAAACTAGTGCCCAATTGCTCATGTCCATCCTGAGTGCCCATTCCCTCTTTATGTTTGATCTTGCATTTTTAACATTTGAGTTCGTTCTTTTCGATTCTTCCACCCATATCCCAAGGTACTAGTTGATGTCAGGTCATTAGTGTTGAAATTAAGCAACATATCCCTATATAAACACATTCATATAAATCATTATAATGGGGGAAAATTATTATCTCTTATCTATCTACATATCTCAAGGGAATGCATCCTGAGAGAATTATTCTACATACACACTGCATAAGAAGGGGAGTTCATTCTTGATTCCATCCACACATTTGCATTTTATCTAGCTACCCCCCATTATCTTGGTATCATAATAGTGTGAGGGAGACCTAGGAGAATTATTTCACACAAAGACACATAGAACTACATTGGGTCTGAGATGTTCATTGCAGTGCTCAATCGTAAGCTCACCATTGTGACAGTTAAGGATTAGTCTGACCTCTCATTTTACATATTTTGTTTTTAGGATTTGATTTTTTCAAGGGTTTTACAATTGAGGATATTTGTGTGCAAGTTTATAGGTCACTCCTTGAATCAATGATAAGTGCAAATATTTAAGCAAGGAACCAAAAACATAATAAGTTAGATAACCCTAACGACACTATTGGAACAAGGTTACGATATATTTCTATACACTCCAGCACCCTTACAGAGGTCTCAAAATGGGCAATGACGGGTGCCCCTATTTTAATTCATAGGAACCTGTGTCTAGATTATTTTGAGCATCATCTGCATCTTTATAAGCTTGATTACGATAATCTATGTTCATATTCCATCATATTTGATCCAGTCCAAAATCACTTTGACCATAAATTGTAATGATAAGGTAAGTGCCCTATCTCTCACATTTTCTTTCATATGAAGATAAAATAAATTTCCAAGCGGTTGTATTTCATTGTATATCAGAGTTATAGAAGATATACTTTCATTCATATTTTAATAAAATGATATTCAGATTTTATTAAATCACATGGTGTTCTAAATTATGCAAAATGACCAGGTGTATCATGTTATGTGACTCCTTACCTAATGGATTAGGCATCTAGTTTAAGCTTCATCCATGTTTTTTTCTATGGTTCACTTATGGAACCCACTGGGGGTTCCCATCCTAGAGATAGAACCAGTTTTGGTGCCTAATTTTATCTTGTTATAAATCATGGCATGGCTTGTATTCCCTCCCCAAGAATAGAAAGTGTCTTTCCCTTGTTATATCTTTAAACATTCTCAGATGTTTAACTGTTCCCCCGACCTTAAAATTGATTCAAACATGTCGTATTCCTTGTCATTTTCTTGTATTTTTCAAATACCTTAGTGTTTCATAGCAGTTTCTTGGTTGATTAGACAATTTATAGGTTTGAGGGGTATGTGCGACGATATTGCAGTCTTAAATGCATGATCAATCCTTCAAAATAAGGCCATAATCTCTTGGAATCATAGGTCTTTATAATTCTACAAGTAAATGCCAACCTGTTTTTTCACTGTCTTATACATGACAAAAGGAATATTCAAATAATCTAGGGATATATAGGATTATGAGAAAATTTATAAATTTTGCAAAGTTATAAACTATAATGACACTTCCAAGCCCAAATTAGGGAATATTCTAGGAATATTCAAACCTGATGAATTTTTTGTAAAGGACAAAATTACTACGGATATGGAACTTGATAATGTCTTCCTAAGCACAATGAAGAGAATATTAGGTCAATCCTAACGAGGAAAGACACGATATAAATTTTATCTTGATAGTTGGTTGAGAGAAATTCTTCGCAATTTAGCAGTTGGCAGTCTTGTTGTTTTAAGGAAAATGTTGAAAACTTCATTTATATCTCTAGGCCTGATAGAAGATAGGTAATCACATATAATGGCTTCTTAGGGAAATAAATCTTTGCAGTAAAAAAATTGACAACCTTGCAGTTCCATACAACTCTACAATGTTTGAAAGCTATTTCAAGCCCCAAAAATCCTTTAAAAAAGAAACATGTCGTAATATGGAGCCATCATGTGGTGGGAAAAGTTTATAGCTATCACAGTTGGTAATTTCATAGTTTTAAAATTGCTAAGTTCTCCCCTACCCCTTTTGACCCGTAAATAAGTCCATGTTCAATTGAAAAGATATCATGTGCATAAGGCCAAGGGGACAAACTTGGATTATAAGATCATGGTTGCAAAGATATGCAAAAAAATAGAAGCATTCTATACCATTGCATGACAATGTGTAGAAGGAGCAGGGCACTAGTTTTGATAGGCAATCATTTTAGCTGAAGTCTCACACTTTTCATCTATCAATTTGAGGAGCATTTTTCCAACCTACTAGCTTTGTTCCTCACCCCTCAGAACGATTTTCAAAACTATTTTTTGTGATCATAGCTTTCACCATAGATTTTTGATTGCAAGACCACATTGTTTGAAGGCACTGCGTTTAGAGTTTCAGAAATACATCATTTTAATTGTATATATCGTTGGAATACAAAGTAAGTCATTGAACGTGGAGATATATTTATGTATGCATTCATGGCAATATGGCACAGAATTCATGTGGCATTGATAGAAAGAGACCTATTAGGTAAGTCCCCTTATCTGGGACCAACCTCACCTGTATAACATGGTAAGAATTTCTACCTTACTTACATCCTGAAAGAATCATGGTGGTCACAATTGACATAGAGACCTAGAAAACTTCTTCTCACCTTGGCTTCTATCCTAGATAAAATAATCTGATACATGATTGGAAATCTGGACTAGGAACTGAGTTCCTCTTATAAGGAACGGCCAAATGTATGACCTAGATGGAGCTAGATTACATGAACAGAAATGGTTATGAAAATTCGCGAGAACCGATGTCGAAAAGTGATGCACCACAATGAAGTTGCACTCTGATGGTAACGTCAAGCCAACGCAATATGCAAGATTCGAAACAATGGAAAGAAGATTGCAAGTAAGAAGAATGGGTCTGCTCATACTCATAGATCAAAAAATAGGAAGTACAAATAGGGGTGTTGTGTAACCCCCATGCCTAAACATGGAAAGAAACTCAATGACGCCACTGACGCATATGACGTTGACTGACGCATATGACGCCACTAGAAGAGGAGTTACAATTCCAAATAAGGAATGTAACTCCTATGACGCATTGACGCAAATGACAATGTCAGATTCTATGACAGAATCTGACACTTGTCATTTGACTTCCTAAGACCTATGACTCTCGCAAGGCGAGATGACTCACCTAGGTGATGTGGATGATGACTGGACAGTCACACACACCAACACCCCCCCTTCATCGAAGCTGAGGAAGAGGTCAAGGTAAGCCAGAACAGAAAAAGAAGACTCCCCTAGACAACTAAGAAAGATGTGTCAATGGGCCCCGACAACTAAAGGCCTGATAAGGTGCCCATGTACAAACAACATCTTTCTGGAAAGAAGAAGAGGAGAAGAAGGAGGACTATATAGCCCAAAGAAGATGGGCGGCTGTAGCAGACCTCACCCCAAGAAGAGACCGCAAGTGAAGAAACTTCACCTCAGTGAAGGGCTTGGTGAAAATGTCTGCAACCTGATCAGCTGTCTGAACATACTGTATGTCGATGATGTTTTCATGTATCAGCTCCCGTATGAAGTGCATATGAATCTCAATGTGCTTCGTCCGCTGATGCTGAACTGGATTTCTACAAATCGAGATAGTGCTCATGTTGTCACAGTAGATAATGGTAGGCCACCGAAAGTGGATGCCAAACTCTGTCATAATACCCTGTAACCAAACAGCTTCTGTGGCAGCGTTAACTGCTCCTCTGTATTCTGCTTCTGTCGATGATATGGCAATGGCATTCTATTTCTTGCTGGACCAACTGACAGGACCTGAACCAAGAGTGAAACTGTAGCCTGAGGTAGACTTCCGATGATCTAGATCACCGGCCCAATCTGAGTCTGTAAATCCAACCAAGTCAATCTCAGTCCCTCCTAAGTAATGAATACCATCTGTGTGAGTGCCACGAACATAGTGAAGGATCCGCTTTGCTGCTTTTAAGTGCAGCTCATGAGGCTCCTGCATAAATCTGGACACGATCCCGATGGCATACGATAGATCTGGCCGAGTGTGAGTAAGGTAGATCAAGCTTCCCACCAACTGTCGATAAAGGGTACCGTCAACCAAGGGGGAAGAGCAATCAGAAACCAACTTAATCCCAGAAAGAAAAGGAGTAGGTGAGGACTTGCAGTCAGACATGTGAAACCGAGCAAGAAAATCAAGAGAGTACTTAGGCTGCGAGATCATAATTCCTGAGTCAGATTGTGAAATCTGGATCCCAAGAAAGTAATGAAGCAATCCTAAGTCAGACATGGAGAACTTGTTGGCCAAGGAGATCTTCACAGAATCAATGATAGAGGAAGAGCTACCGGTGATCAACAAGTCATCAACATAGAGAACAAGAATAAGCATGGAGTCATCCTGTCGCAGAATATACACATTTGGGTCAGAGTGACACCGAGTGAACCCTGATGCAAGTAAAAAGGAGTCCATCTTGGCATACCAAGCCCGAGGGGCTTGTTTAAGGCCGTAGAGAGACTTCTTTAATTTGTAAACGAGGGATGGATCATGGACATAACCCGGAGGTTGTTCCATATAGATCTCCTCCTCTAGGTCCCCATGAAGGAAGGCACTCTTAACGTCCATCTGGTGGACTTCCCATCTGTTAGCGGCAGCGATGGCAAGGGTCAGTCGAATGGAAGTCATCTTCGCAACCGGAGCAAAGGTTTCTGAGTAATCAACCCCAGCTACCTGGGAGAAACCCTTAGCTACAAGTCGCGCTTTATACTTCTCAACTTCTCCATCAGCTCCATACTTTGTTCGATATACCCACCTACACCGAACAATTTTTCTTCCTTTCGGAAGAAGGGTAAGATCCCAAGTGTCATTCTTTATGAGTGAGGAATACTCCTCATCCATGGCAGAATCCCACTCAGGAATCCCAGAAGCTTCGTGGAAAGATGGTGGATCAGAAGCAGAGGTGAAGAAGGAGTGAGGTCCAGTGAAGTCTGAGCGAGTACGTCTCTCATCCAAAGGATCTCCAACTAAATCTCCAGCACTCTGTAAAGTTTTCCTGGCCCAAAGAGGTCCCGACGGCTCAGGCTCCGAGTCAGAAGATTCTTCACTTGAGTGAGAAGGGACATAGTCCTCATCATCACTACTGTCAGAATCAGAAGACTCAGAAGTTTGAGGATCGGGAGGAGCAGGGAGAGGTGGAACTCGCTCAACAACATCATCATCTGAAGAGTCAGAATCTGAATCAGTGGGAAAAAGGACCTCAGTGGAAGTTGAAGTCAAGGATGACTCATCAAACTTCACACTCCTCTCAATATAAAGCTCATGGGTGGTAGGGTTCAACAATCGATATCCCTTCACGCCATCAGGATACCCGACAAAGATACAAGGTTTGGATTGTGGATCCAATGCCTTGCGTTTCTTTTTGGGAATCCGAGCCATAGCCTTGGATCTGAAGACTCGAAAGTGCTCGACATCAGGCTTGTGTCCAAACCAGGCTTCAAAGGGTGTCATCCCTCTTACTGCCTTGTGTGGGACACGGTTCTGAATATAACAAGCACAATTCACTGCTTCAGCCCAATACTATGGAGGAAGAGATTTCGAGTGAACCATACAAGTAGCCATCTCCTTTAAAGTTCGGTTCTTTCTTTCTGCAACTCCATTTTGGGAAGGGCTGTAAGCAACTGTACGCTGCAAAGCAATCCCCTCAGAAGTGTAGAAATCCTCAAACCTGTTGCTCACATACTCGCCTCCATTGTCGGTTCGAAGAACCTTGATAGACCGTTCCGCTTGTTTCTCAGCAAGAGCCTTAAAGTTTTGAAAATGCTCAAAAACTTCAGACTTAAGCTTAAGAAAATATACCCAAGTATAACGCGAAAAGTCATCAATGAAGGTTAGTATATATAGAGCTCTAGTAAAAGAAGGAGACGGAAAAGGGCCAGAAACGTCACTATGAACAAGATCCAAGGGACGAGTAGCTCTCCAGGATTTTCCCTTGTCAAAGCTTTTTTCAGGGTGCTTTCCAAGGGTACAACCCTCACAAAGACCCTTAGAAAACTTAACTCGGGGTAGCCCATTGACCATTTCATTTTGGCTCAATTGTTCAAGGTAACGATAATTTAGATGCCCAAAACACTCATGCCATAACTTGCTAACCTCATTTGCATGAGTGAGCAAGGCATTGGGCGTCGAATCAGAAGAGAAGTGGGAAAAGGTATACAACCGTGAACGGTGATCTGCCTTTCCCTCAGCCACAGTGCAGTCAGAGTTAAGCTCACGAATAATCACCGAGTTAGGACCAAATTCCACTCGCATTCCTTCACCAAGGTGGGTGATTTGGTAAACTGATAGGAGATTGGTAGAGAGATTGGGAACACTCAACACTTGGTTAAATGTTCCACCTTCAATCTCTACCGATCCACTACCGGAAACCGACACATGAGTGTCATCACCCAACGTGATTTGGGACATGCCACATGGTTCAATGCTAGAGAATTCAACCTCTGAAGAAGCCATGTGGTGCGAGGCACCAGAATCGATAATCCAAGTTGATGATGGAGCTGATCTAGCTACGAGGGCCTTACCTTTCTTCTTTTCATTTTTAGTCTCCTTTGCATTAGAAGACTCACCTTTCTGAGCATTTTGTTTAACGGATTCAGGAACACTTATTTTATTCTTCTCAAGTAAATGAGTTAAGTGATCAATTTGTTTCCAAAAACAATGTTGCTCGTCATGGCCAGTATTCTTACAATAGGAGCATTTATACTTTTCCTTCTTTGCTTTAGGCTCAGAAGTCGAAGTATGAGTGATGGGCTTAACTGGGGGTTGGTTGGTCTTGGTTTCTTTCTTAGGTTGGTCCTTAGTTTCTTTCTTCTTTTCATTTTTCTTGCCCTTATTCACCACAAGGGCATGTGACTTGGATTTTAGAGTCCCCATTTGAATGAGTTTGTCCTGTTCTCGAATGAGTTGGGACGAAAAACTGTCAAAGGAGGGCATAGTCCAAGTACTACCCAAGGCGGCTTTCGTGGCGTGAAAAGTTGAAACGAAAATAGAGTATTCAGGACCTAACTTAGAAAGAATCGACAAGATCAATTGAGAGTCTTTCTTATCCACTTTACATTCCTTTAGAAGCATTCTAGTGCAGGACAAATTTTGAGAAGAAGGCCTGTAGGTTTTCAAAGTCACTAGGGTTTAACCCTAGTAGTTCGTTCTCCAACTCATGCACTCTCATGTCATCTTGCTTCCCAAACATATCATCGAGCGTTTTCCACGCTTGATCGGGTGTTGAGGAAGTTTCGATGTGGAAGAGCAAGTCGGGAGAGATGGACATACAGATAAGACCTAAGGCTTCATCACAACGGTTGAACCATTTAGATTTTTCGGGTTCATCAGTAGGTTCGGTCTCTAACCCCATGGTAACTCGGTATAACCCTTTACTTCGCAAAACCAATATAATTTTAGATTTCCATTCGAAGAAATTAAAAGGTGTGAGCACTGGTACTTTAGAGATATCCATAATGAAGAGATAGAACCAAGGAATGCAGAAGGAAGGAGAGAGAAAGGAAACAACCACCCCAGAACAAAATTACACCCCCCGAGTTTGGCACTTTATAATTCAGTGCGTTGATTACAACCAGATGCGACTGTGTTCCGAGAACCAGTTTGTCACTCACCTTGCAATTAGCGTAATAACGCGCAATGGTGGAGACAACAATCAAGGTTCGTAGGGCACAACAGATCGACACTGCAAGCAAGCACAGAAAGAGAGAAGCAAGAGGGGGAAGAAAGAGCTTTGTGAGAAACAGCATCTCACGTCGCACAAAAGAATCCCTTTGTCGTAAGACTGTGGCGGACGCGCTCACAAGTCCACAAAAAAAAGGAATAGAACAAAGCTCAAGAAAAAATGAGCTGAATTAAGCAATACAAAGACACCCCCCAGAATGCGGCACTTTATAAAATTAGTGCATTTACAAAACTAATGATCCCATCATCTAGAGTGTGAAAAAACATGCAACTTTGACTAAAGAAGTGCTCAAAACCGAGCAACGAGTCAAAAGTTATAGCAAAAACCAATTCCCGCAACTGATGAGAAAAAGCCAATAAGCCTGCAAACGGATTAAAAAAGTGCCCTAAACGCATGCAAAAGGTGTCGTATGTATGCCCGTTGGAAATGGCATGGAATTTGAGATAGGGTTTGTTTGTATTGCGAGGGGGGATTAGCCACCTGCCAATCCCGGACCTCACCCTTCGTCTTCGGCACTCGACGGAAGGTTAATAAAACAAGCCAAAAAACTTACAATGCCAATAAAATGTAATGTTTTTACCTTATACCTTTTAAAAGTAATGAAACAACACGTTTTTTAGAAGAGTGATAAGATAAAAAGAATGCAAACACGTTTTTTTTTTAAAAGTGAATAAAAAAACATATTTTTTGAGAGATATTACCTGGCAGAATTGAGAAAGCCACATGTGGATGAAAGGCACCCAGAATTTTAGGCCAAAAAATGCCTGAATGTAGAGAAAAACTGCCACTTTGTAGTTGTGAGACGTTACAGGCACGACCAGGGTAAAAAACGCTTGGAATAACCCAAAAATAACGAACCTGCCAGAGGAAAAACGCAGGTTGCGTCAGGGGAGAGAAAAACGCCTTAGGACAGTTCAAAAATTTAGTTCGGCCTGGAACAGTTGAAAAAGTAGCCAGGGGATAGAAAAACACCTGGAACAGGTTTAAACACCTGGGTGGCAAAGGAGAAAATAGCCAGGGGAGAAAAATGCCTGAGGACAGGCAAAAAAAACGCCTGGAAGGGAGAAAACACTCAGAAAGGCCCAAAAAAATGTCTGGAACAGTTGAAAATGCTCAGAAAGAGGAAAGACATGAGTAGTTGTGCAAAAACGTGAGAGACCAGGCAAAAACGTGAGAGGTTTTGCAAAAAACGTGAGAGACCAGGCAAAAACTGAGTAGTTTTGCAAAAAACGTGAGGGGTTTTCAGCAGGCTCGCAAAAACGTTTTGAGACCAGCAGAGGAACTTCGAGACAGCAAGGAACCACAACGATGAGGAAAAAGCTCGGAATAGTCTGAGTATACACCAGGTGAAGAAAAAACAAAGATCCCAACCAGTAATCATAGGTCCACGCCAAAAAATGAGCTCTTCTTTTACCCTGCAGGCATCTGAATCTGAACACAACCAGCAAGAAACACACAAACAACCCAGAAACAATAGCCACAAAGATCTAGAAATATCCAAATACGAACTCAGCTGATAAGCAAAACCAACCAAATACCTTAACTTGCAACTGCTGAAACCTCAATACGAGGTGAGCAATAATTCCAAAATGATAATCGAAAAAAAACTTGCACACGAGGAAATGAGAAGAAACCAGAAGTAATAAACAACTGAGAAACGAAGAGTGCACGTTTACCGAAACCAGCTCTGATACCATGAAAGAGGGATTCGCGAGAACCGATGTCGAAAAGTGATGCACCACAACGAAGTTGCACTCCGATGGTAACCTCAAGCCAACGCAATACGCAAGATTCGAAACAATGGAAAGAAGATTGCAAGTAAGAAGAATGGGTCTGCTCATGCTCATAGATCGAAAAATAGGAAGTACAAATAGGGGTGCTGTGTAACCCCCATGCCTAAACATGGAAAGAAACTCAATGACGCCACTGACGCATATGACGTTGACTGACGCATATGACGCCACTAGAAGAGGAGTTACAATTCCAAATAAGGAATGTAACTCCTATGACGCATTGACGCAAATGACAATGTCAGATTCTATGACAGAATCTGACACTTGTCATTTGACTTCCTAAGACCTATGACTCTCGCAAGGCGAGATGACTCACCTAGGTGATGTGGATGATGACTGGACAGTCACACACACCAACAACATTTCCCCCTTCAGTTTAGTACCTAGAATTGGTGTTGGCATGTGCATAAAAGTATGAAATAGAGAGAAGGGAGGTTAAGGATGGGAGTGGTGTTGTGGTCTTGTCCTTAACTCTAGACACTTTAGATGAGATGTTAGGACTCCTTGATATTGATGAAGTGGTGGAAATAATAGTTGAGAGCGTTGAACAATTTTGGACAACTAACAAAGAAAAGTAATCCAAAGTGTTAAAAAATCAACGGATTTTAAAGCCAAGGGTATCTTCCACAAAAATTCTGAAGAGATTAAATAGGGCTGAATTTATTGAGAAAATTGGAGACCTTGCTATCTTGCTAAATAGGATTGTAGGAAATTAATCATCATACTATTACCATGATTGTATGTTCATATTCATCTATATCATTTTAAATACAAAACACTCACTCATTGGGGATAACTGATCAGTGAATCCATCCATCAACAACTCATTAAGACGACATTGCAAATTAAGGATGGGTTTAAGAAGAAATGTGAATTCTACATGAATGCCCACCTAGTCTATGACATTACATACCACAAGACCTTCCCTAGATTGGTAAGGGCCAATGATTTTTCTCAGTACATGGTATATGATGTGTACCCACAACTTAACTGGGAAAATCATAATTATAATCATGATAATTCATGATGCCTTCTTTTCACCTATCCTCTTCCTATTCAAAAATGAATGGGAGTAGTAATACTATATTTCATCTAGATATAAGGAGATAATCACTGAATATGGATGTTACTTCATCCAATTCAGATAATTCACATACATCGGGGTGAGTGGCTTCTAAATCACTCCATATATGCTACCAACGTATCTAGATGATAAGAGGTAACTGCTAAAACTATCAAGACAAATCGTTAAGGTCCACAAGATAATAACAATGAAACTACATCAAAAATGAATGGAGTCATCATGTAGAAATTTCAAGCAAGATCAAATTATGAGATTAGGTGGATAGTGTAAGGAGAACTTGGTAACTCGTATGAACATGAACCTCACTATGAGGACTACTGGATGGATTACAAAGATGAATAAAATGTGAGACTAAGTGAATTTTCGAGAATGACCCTAACTAAGATAATTAACTATAAAATTGCAGTGGTCCCCGAGGGGTTAGCAGATGACAAAGGCTTGGTGAAAAAGTACTATATAGATAAAAATTTTGTCTCTCAACCAATGTCGCATATTGATTGGAATGAGCAATAACCAATCTATTTGCATGATAATACAACTCATGTCATAAGGATGACCCTCTTATGGCTCATGAACAAAGTAATTAAATTATCTCTCCAGAACACTACAGTGATAAGGTAGAACAAAGATTTAGGATTATTCAAGGATGTACTTTCCCCTCTGAGAAAATGAGCAACTAGTTTGGATCCATTTTATACTGGCTCAGTCGTAGTGTACAGAACATATTTATGGAAAGTGAAAGTCCTCCAAAGTGGGATTCACTTTGTTGATTACGAACCAGACAACAAGGTATATCATTACACCCATCACATAGTTGCTACTGGGTTATAATTGCATGAGGTGAAGAATACACGTGGACGTAAAAAATGGAGACTAGATATAGAATACCATGAAATGTTATTTACAGCTCATTGAACAACGAGTTGAGCCACTTGGTATTATATAGAAGGACCTATAATATTATATTTTGATTTCTTCTTTAATGGAATATTTTTTCTATTTTATTTCTCACTTTACCATAAATATTTGACAATTTTCTTGCTATGAATTAAAACTTATATCCTCCTCCTATATGTTATGGATTAAAATTTAATGTTATGAATTTAAGCTTATACTATGGGGTTATGATTATTAGTAGGGGTGATTGTAATATGGCATAACTGGTATCACATGAGCTATGTTTTTTATACTTATAAATTTTGATGTTAAGATGAGGAAACAAAGCATGATCAATAGTCAATAAGATCATCCCATTCAAGTGCATTGGAGTCTATGAGATCTTGGATGATGTGGAAAAGCTAAAGACATTTATAAATTGAGAGCGCAATGTGTGAAACTATCAAAAGCACATTTCTAAATTGAGATTTATCATTATCTCCTTAATGATTTTATTTTGATCAAATATGCCCAACATCTAATCATATTGTTTCATTTTTTACAATCCCAACTTGGAAAAAAAATTTAATATACTTTTTATTATTATCAAAGTGATCAAACTATTATATTCCCTCATTTTATTTAAATTAGGTTGTATTAGGATGAAATAATCTAGATTATATTTATTACATATAGTCTTAATTTTTTAATGCTTTGGTAAATGATTTTATTTTAAGAAATTAAAAAAATCATCTCTCAAAGAATACAAAACATAGGACTTTATTTTAGTCATTATGGTTTTAGATTTTAGGCTATATATTTTCTTTTAGAACCTATTGAAAGTCTATTTCTCCCTCATTCCTTTTCTACATGGAAGGATAAGATATGAAGTAATCTTTGCATGCCTCTTTCTTGAGTAATGTTTGTGCTCCTTTTTGTGCTTCCTTCTTGAATCTTTAATGTATAATCACTTTCATTTAAATTATTTTTTGATATGGGCCTCCTTATTGATCTAATTGATTGCAAGTGAGCATTAATGGGTACCATGGAGAGATGACCATCAATGATTTATAGAAATTAAAATTTGTAACTAACTTAGTGGGAATTCATGAAATTTTCAGGAAAGTGGGAAATAGATAAGGGTAAATTTTAACAACAAAAAATCCAAGAGGAAAACCTATATGCTTATAGAGAAGGAAGGAATGTTTTCAAGAATGTGGTTTGAATTTTTCTCTTATATTGATATGTTTAAAGGATTAATAATGAAATAATGTAGAAGAATTCATGGTGTGAGGATGCACATTCACTATAAATCCAAGGGAAAAAACCTATACGCTTACTTATTAGTTAGAAAATATAATATCTTGATTTTCATGGATTGTGTATGAATTATTGTACCCTCTTTGTTGCACACCCAAAATTATTGGCAAGGGGGAAATGGGTTATTTATTTTTATTACCATGCTTTATTTATAGATGGATGCACATCATACCTTTAGTATGCTTATCCCATAGATGGTTCTAGGAATTTTTTATAGAGATAAATGTGTGTGAATAAGTGATTGTGCTTAATTTTAGATTGATGTTTTTGTTAAAGAAAGAGAATGTTTTGTGAAGTTATAACCATAAGAATGTTTTGTGAACTTATGGATTTTTATATCTTACTAACTAGGCATGATTAAATTAATAGGAGAAAACTAAGGTATTTTATTATGGTTATAATTATTGGGAATGATCCTCTTAGTGAGATAACTTAGTAATATAATTTATAATTAAAATTTTCATTATTTTGTAATACTATTATTGTAATGGACTAATTCCATCCTCTTAGTGGGTGTATAATGTAAATTATTTTTCTTTGTAATTTTATGAAGAGGAATACTCTTTGGACAAATGAAATTACTTGTAGAGATTTAGAGATGAAATCTAAATTGATTTTTAACATTTGATATAGTGTAACCATTATTACATATTATTTTGGTCTTAAGACCTATGGTTATAAATGAATGCATTACTATGATGAGGTTCATGTTTCATTACGTTCATAATATCCTATGGATAATATGTTCATTAGGTTCATTATATCCTATGCATTACTATGATGGGGTTCATGTTTCATTAGGTTCATAATATTTGCCAAGTGAAGTTAGAGAGTTTTAGGTTCATGGATTACCCCTACCTCAAGGTGCTTTTTCCCCATGAGTACTGATCACAATGAATAATAATGGAACTAATGAACTCATTTTCTTAAAATAAAGTAATACATTATAAACTCAGTGAAATCAACTTAAAAGTTAATAACATGTTCTAGAGATAAATCCATTCTGATATTGTCCATTATTACACATTGCATGTTATAAGTAATGATCACAAAGTTCATATTATAAAGTTCAATCAAATCCATTTAAGGATCACATATGCTAAGAATAACCTAGATCTTAATCAATAAAATACATGTGTATGTAGATACATACAATGAACTTGAGTGCATAGTGATATTTTCTCTAATCAATAATTTAGTGATTCATACAATTAATAACACGTGAACTTATCCCATCAAAATATCATTATCATTTATTTCTAAGTCATCAATAAAATACATATAGATAAAGTATAAAAATCAATATCTATATATAAGTAATACATGTATATCAAAATGAAAAATATACATGTACATAAAATGTATACATGTATCATCTATAGTCTCCGTTGTCTACTAGGGCGAGCATCAAGATCCCTTACTAGGCTCAGCTACACCCTGCATTTATAAAAAGAAATATACACATCAGAAACTATATATAACATACTTATTAAAATATAAGTGAAATTCTACAACAATTTCTTGAATAATTGAATATATCATATAACTATTGAATTGATTACCTTTGTATCTCTCTGTGGGTGAATGTTGGGATTATCTACACTATGTGTAGATCTCTAGCCTGTAGATCCTTGTGAAACAAAATAAATTAAATGTAAGAAGTTGATAAACAAGTTTTTTGAATAAAACATTACTTTCAAAAATTTAAATTTAAATTAAATATTAAATCTAAAACACTATATACACATATACACATCACTACACACATACCTCAGCGGAATGTGTCTCAAGATATATGGGGCCAAGCCACCAACAACTGTCTCTGGCTGACCCATGACCTCAACAACAGCAAATAATGAGCCTAATGAACCAAGCTAACTTAGGCCCTCAACATCAAACAATAAATCATGGCATGGCTCATTCAAGAGCTGTGAAAATTTCATATATGGATATGTTGTGGGCTGGGAAACACCATAATTCTCACCAGCATGCCCTAGAGAAGAAGCCTAAACACACAAGTAAACAATCAATATTATATGTCAACACTAGATCTTATATATCTATTTAAATATTAATAAATTGTAAAGTAATAATGTAATAAAATAAATTAATTTAGATTAAGGTATAATTTTCACACACCGGAATATAAAAGTGTTGAACATCGGGTGTCACAATCCCAACAACAGGAGGTCCAACTATAGAAGCTACAGTAGTACCCTGAATAGAAGATACACTACCCTGAACATTACTCTGCACCATATAATCTGAAACCCCTGATAGTAGAATTTCATGGTCCTGTGAAATCAGCTCATATGCATGCAACAAGTTGGTATCATGATGTGTCCCAGTCGATGCATATGTGTAACATTTGTAACTACCTAAAACTCATCAGGTGATATCAAATGTGCACAAGTGTATAACTCGCTACGTGCATCACTGGATACTACTAGCTCATCCAATGCTACCACATCTCTTAAGGAACTGACCCACATGGTCAAAAGAGATAAATTGGGTCTCATGAGAAATGTTCCTAAGACCCTCTATAGCACCCTCATGGGCACTCATAATCATAGGTGCAACAACATCCTAAAATCCAGGTAAGAAAGGTTGTGGCCTATCTACAAGTTTTCATGCATCAACAATAGGAGGAGCTCCTTCCTTGTCGATATGTAGGCCTATCTCTAATGCGGCCACACCCCTACATGAAATAACTAGGGATGTCTAAATAGATCACCTTTAGGTTTAGGTGAACCTCAGTGTGTAGCATCATAATGAAATATAATGGTAACTGAATCATTATTAGGAAATTGGATGCTTGAGAGGCCACAAATATGGGATAAATCAAGGGTGCACAAATGCGATAATGTACATTTGTTTATATAATATTCCCTAATTTTATTTTTTCATGCATAAACCTCACCCAACACGAGCTCTTAAGAACTTCCTTATCAGGAAGTCAACCTACCACTTCATTATATCCCACATCACATGTCACACTTGATTTTATTTCATCCATAAAAAATTTTAGTGACTCGGGCTATAAAGGGTTATATGTTTTCAAGTTTGTTTGTATTTTTTGAAGGATATTTCAATATATTTTCAGAATGTGTTTTGTAATGTCCCAAATGTACTCAGAAGCTAAAGAATAGATGATAGTTTAGCTATCTATTAATCAGTCCTCTCATGCAAATTAACAGAGGAAGAATCCATAACTTTAAAAAATGAAAGTAAAATTCAATTTAGAATATACATTTTTAGCAACTGTAAACCCTGAATTGATATAATTTCACATAAATTTAAATTTCTTTTCAAAAAAAATATTGAAAGCCTCCCCCTATTTTTCAATTTTAACAAAAAAAAATATGTAAAAAAAAGAAAGTAATATGAAAAAGTAAACTATTTATGAATAGAAATTAATTCTCTATATGCATTGTACCAATATGATATCACCTACATACCTTACTTTGACATATTCATCACACAATCATCATCCCAATGAATATAAACATAATACATTTTCTTATTATTCCATCATTGTCTCTTAAGTCCTAGATCTTAGGTTAATATTTGACTATACATTAATTATCTACTCTAGACCCTAGATCATAAGATTCATTATATTTATAGTGCTCTGGTTGAATATAGACATTCATTTAAAATGGTCACCACATTATTATTATCTCATTGGTTCATGACACTTAATTCACAATCATTTTCACCATAAGATAATCATGCCCCAAAATACCTTGATTCTTAGTCCATTTTTACCTAGCTCTCAAATGATTATCATTTACAATTTAATATGGCTTCTCCACAGGTTCAAGGTAAATTGTATTACACATCTTTTATATATGTGGCACACTCATGAAACCATTTATGAAGGTTGAATAGATGTGGAATTCATATTCTTAGTTCCCACAATAATTTGGATGATGTTCCATACATGGTTAATGAGTTCCTTCTCTACCTTCAATTTGAATTTTGGATTAAGATCATGAAGAGGTAGAGGTGACACGATTGAAAAGAAGTGTAATTTTTTATTTATCATGTTCACACTATGGGGAAATGTTAAGAATCTTAATGTTAGTGCTCACATTTATGAACTTATATGGTAGTGGTAAATAATTAGTGAGCTATAAATAATCACATAAATACGATAATTAATTTTTTTTTTTTTGGTGATTTGAAGAGCTTATGAGGTTTTAGAACAAATCATGTAGATAAAAAAATTGGTAGCATAAAGATAGTAGATTCTTGGTTTTATTAAGCATATATCCTATAATAGTGGATATCATTGAGCCTATAATTTTGCATCTTTTGTTGAATGAATTACACAATGAGAGTTTGATTGAATTAAAAATAACTGATTATTATTTTGTGTTGTGTGTAATCTGAACCAAAATTAAAAATCTTACAATACATCACAACTCAGATTATTTATATTAAAGGGGGTGACACACCTATTTTTTGTTTTCCCCATCCATCTCTTGATATTTTTTAATTTTTATTTTTATAACATTTTTCTTTATCTTTATTGTGGGGAGTTTGTTGATTTATTAGGAGAGAGAACCCTCTAATTAAATATATGTGGAGTTTCATTTCTTTGAGGCATTTCTTTGAATAGTCTTACAACCTCTTCAAAATCACCATTTTGTGCATATCTTTTAATCATGATTAGTCGATGAAAATAAATTTTTTTGAGTTATTTTTTCAAATAGGCGCCTTACCTTATATATTGTTGCATATTTAAATGCATATCTATTAGTGCACCTAAATCTACAACATCTTACAAAAATACCCTTCCCATATAATTCATTGTATGACTATACCCTACTCTAAAACTCCCATTTTAGCACATGTGGAGAGTGTGGTAGAAGAGGTTGTGGAGTCTGGATGTACACCTTCAAATTATTTTTTCTTCAAAGTTTCTAGATAATTTTAAACAAATCCATTTTTGTGCATGCCATGTCATCATAACAATCCAGGAGACCACATTTAATTGAGGAATTTTTCATATAATTATTGTGCTTTTATGTGTTAAGATAACTACATTCCATGAGAGGAGCTATTTCTAAGGAATTTTATTAAAAAAAAATCATGTATCTTGTATATTATTACACATTTTACATACATATCTATTATGTATTTGACAACTATAACATCTAACAAAAACTCCCCTTTCCATTATACTTTTTTATATGTTCATATGATACCTAAATATCCTATTTTTTCATGGGGTAACACTATGATGGAAAAGGTTGTGGAGTCTATATTTAATCCTTCTAATTGCATTATCTTAAACATTTCCAAGGAATTTTCAATATAACCATTTAGTGCATACCCTGTTATCATAACACTCTACAAGACCACATTTCTTTGAGGCATTGTGCAAAATATTTTTCCTACCTTGTGTATATACTTACACATTTTACATACATATCTACCAAGGAATTATAAACTATATTATATGTCAAATATCTCATTTATATATTTTTTGATGGATGTCCACACACAATTTTAAATCTCCCATTTTGGCATAACTGTGAGCTTTCTAAAAAAGGTTGCAGAGTTGGCTTTATGCTTGACAAATGCATTTACTTAAATGTTTCTGAGGCCTTTTCAACACCCCCGTTTGTGAATAAAATAAAATCATTAAATTCCATGAGATGACATCTCTCTATGTAATTTTTACAATAATTCACATACCTCAGATACACTTCCACATTTTTCATTCAAATCAACTAGGGAGATTACAATTACAACATCTGAAAAAATAACTTTGTATTATGCCTTTGATGGACGTCCATACCTGTATTCAAGAGATCTTATTTTTCTATAGGATATGAGTATGATTTTTTTTTTATGAATAATAAATACTTGATGTCAAATAAATTTCCATATACTAGGAGCATGTTGGAAAAGTTAAGCTAATTAGGTTTGAAATTTGTTCATTTCATTTAATGAAATAATATCAAAGCTTAATTATGATAAAAGCTCCATTTTCTTTTTTAACACCCCCTGATAATAGAAAGATTAAAATTGCAAAAATTTTGGGATGTAAAATTAGTTCACTTCCTGCTACCTATCTAGGGCTCCCCCTTGGTACTAAAAAAGTTTCAATCAAAGTTTGGAATGACTTGTTGGAGAGATTCCAAAAGAAAATGCCTGGCTGGAAAGGAGCCATTCTGTCTAGTGCTGGGAAATATTTTCTCATAAAAAGCACTCTTCAAAATATTCCTATTTATATTATGTCTCTATATAAAATCCCTTTTGCTTTCAAAGAAAAAATTGAGAGGATACAAAAAAAATTCTTATGTAGGGCATGGAGGATAAATTTAAATATCACTTGATTGCTTGGGATCAAGTTTGCACTCCCAAAAAAATTGGGGGCCTGGGTATAAAAGACATAAAGAAAATGAATGAGGCTCTTATTGAAAAAATGGGATGGAGAATGGTCTCTGAGAAACAACCTTAGGTTGAGCTAATTAAGGCCAAATATCTATATCAACATGCAGTCATTTCCTTTATTCAGGATGAGCATCCTCCTTATGGTTCCATTTTCTGGAATAATTTAGTTCAGATCAGAAATTTCATCAAACAAGGAAGCAAATGGAAAGTGGGGAATGACAGAGATATAAGATTTTGGGGGTATAACTAGTTCAATTACAGTCTTATTGATAGATTTGGGGAAGCTAAGGGAAACCTTGAGAGTAAGTATGGCAAAAGAATCATAGATTACATTGAAAAAGAGGAAAACAAGAAGAAATGGAAAAAGCTTTCTGTGGATAGAGATGACTTGAAACAAACTATTTCCTCCTTTACAAGATTAGTTGGACCTTATTCCCTTAAGTCAACTAGATGTTAAGGATGAATTGGTTTGGAAAAATTCTATTGATGGTGAGTATTCTGTTAAAACTGGTTATAATTCTTTCTTTGAAACCATTCAAAGTGAGTTCAACTGGAGCAAGATTTGGATGACAGAGCTCACTCCCAAAATAAATTTCTTCTTTTGGCTTGCTCTTAGAGGTAGAATTCACACCACTAATAACCTGATAAGAAAATGTTTTATAATGCCAAATAGATGTCATTTGTGGTAAAAATAATCTGAGGATATCAAACATTTGTTTATCCATTGTGAGTATTCCATAAAAATATGGAGTTTTGTCTTCTATAATTTCAAAGTTTCCTGTACTGTACCAAAAGATTTCATTCAATTTTGGACCTAATAGAGTCCTCCCTTTAAACATTGTGTGGTGAGAAGACTCTAGAAGTTGGTAATGCCTCATACTATCTGGAGGATAGGGAAAGATAGAAATGATATCATCTTTAGAAATATTAAACAACAATGCAAGCTCAGCAAGGTTAAAATCTCTAATGTTTGTTAAAGAAATCATTGTAAGATTTAAACCTCCTAAGAATAAGAGTTACCTTGAAAATGAAGAACATATCTTATCCCAATGGAAGATTAGGAGCTGACGATATTCAGAATAGCACCTATAACATTAATAGGTCTTTGATTTATTGGAACCCTCCTGACCTTAATTGGCATAAACTAAACTTTGATGGTGCCTCTAAGGGTAATCCTAGTTTTGATGCTTGGGGAGGTGTAATTTAGGATCATAAAGGTTGTTTAGTTGTTGCTTATGCTAGTAAAATGGGGATTCAGACAAATCATTATGCAGAAGCCCTATCCACTCTATGGGGGCTAAGGGTTGCCAAATATTATAATATGTAGAACTTAATTTTGGAAGGAGATTCACTAAACATCATCAATCACCTAAATCAAATTTCTCCTCCTAGCTAGATTGTCAAGGAATTTATTATGGAATCCATAAATATTTGTCAAAATTTCAAGAATATCATCATTATGCATACTTATAGGGAGGGGAATAAGGTTGCAGATACCTTCGCCAATTTTGGCATTGATAATAATCTAACCATATGGGATGATGGAAATTACATCCCTAAGGAGGTACATAATCACATTAATGTGGATAAATATGGGCATTCAAACATGGAGTAGAAATAATAATGGTATGGAGCGGGATTTAGTGGAGGTGAAAGATCACACATGTGAGAATTATCATCCTAACTACGGCCATATTAACACCCATGAACCTCACATAGGTGGATGGGTTCTTAAAAACCGGGACAGATATAAGGAAGAAAAAGATTCAAACGAGGGTTTTGAGCAAAAAATTTACAAGAATAACAGGGAGAAGAAGAAAATGAGAGGAGCCCTGTGCCAATTGGAGCCCTGCAGTGATCCAGCCTAAAAGAACAATGAGGAGCTATGGAACCTCTTACACAAGGGCATCATTTAAAATTATATTGAATGCATTCAGGGCCACGATTAGAATATTTCGGTTCATTTTGCAATGGACTGGAAGGATAGAAAGGTGAAATATGGTGGCCATCGTGTTACTATTAATGAGGAGTTAATTGCTGAGGCTACAAGCCTCAAATTTGAGGGTTACCATTTTTTCAGCAAAAAGATTGACAGGGTCACCAAGGCTAAGAAATTCTCTGATGAGGGAGAGGAGTTTGAATTTTTTTCTGCAGGTATTAGGGTAAGTTCTATCCCCAATCCATTTGATGAAGTATCAAATATGATGGTTAGGTATATTTCTTTGGAAGGGCGATACAAAACTATCCCTGTTAAGCACTTGATCTTTCTTAATCGTTTTAGAAGGAAATTTACGGTCTGATTCCCGTAATACCTACTAAATTCCCTTTAGCGCTCCATTTTGGAATTTTAGAAGCACTCCCATGCTATCCCTCTCCTCCAGGGTCTCATTTTCTTGCTCCATAAGCTTTGTGTCTCCAAATTCCCTAGCATCCCGACCACTCCCAGTGATCCGCACATCACTACCTCCACTGCTCCCACTCCCATACTGGACACCTCTTTCAAACCCAAGACCAAGAACCCTAAGCTTCCAAAAACTGGCACCCCTCACTCTGCCGAGGTTCTTAGAAGCATGACAGAGTTGGAAGTTGCACAAAATTTATTGTATATTAGCAATGCTGGCCTGGATATGGCCCTGCATCAAGAGGGGAATAACATACCTCATAGATTGGAGTCTCTGGAGAAAGAGATGAAGCAGCTTAAAAAGGACCTATAGCATATGGACAAGCAGAAAGGAAAAAGAAAAAATGATGATGATAATGACATTGGGAAGGATCATATTGCTGACATTTATAAGAAGCTAAACTCTTTGGATAGTAGATTGGGGGGAGCAAAATATAGGCATGATCACAACATGGCTATCTTCAATGCCATTAGTGACTTATTAGAGCAGCATGTTCGAAGCATTACCATGCTTAACAGGATCCCTGACATTATTTGGAAAAAGAGCGAAGTCATACCATCTCGCAGTTGAACGCTACTGACCTAACGCACATCACCACATTGGCATTATTCACCTTGATGCAAAATATCCAGTCCAGAATCGACAAAGTGTCCAAGAAGTAAACTTACTCGAGCTTGCGGGCATCGTTTTAGTCGCTGCTCTTTTTTGGTCTTTTTTTGTTTCTATGTTGCTTTTGTGTTGTATTGTTGTAGTTTATGCTCTGTTTTGTTTCTTGCTTGTAACTATCTTTTGGTTACTGTTGGACATAAATTTTTATTTGGATATTGATCATCTTTTGTTTTTCCCTTATAGATACATTTGGTTGTTGAGCCCTTTTGGTAACAGGGTATAATCCCTTTAACACTATTTACCAATAATTAAAAAAATACTTCACAATTCTTTATTTTTTTAAAATCAAGAAAATCGTTGTTTATTATTAATTACCTTTAAATCCACTTTTATTACATAATATTGCTTTGTATAATCCAAATTTTCAAGAACACTACTATTATCAACACTCATGGATGATGTTGATATGAATAAATAATTAGTTTTCTACATCTAAATTCATTGTCATAAATGAATGAATCAATCCATATGAGCTACTATTATTTGTTCACACTAAACTGAATTTAGATTTTGATTTAATAAACCCTAAACCCTTTTTAATTGATTTTGATTTTGTTTTTGAATAATTTTCATTCATCTAAAAAACATCTTAAACCCTAATATGTTAAAATTTAACATTTTTCATTTCTTTTCAAATAAATTGAAAATATCCCCCCATATTTTTCATTTTTTTAGGAAAAAAACCTAAAAATTCCAAAATATAGTCACATACCTGGTTTGCGAGCTTAGGAGGTAAAGTTGGGCTTGTGACAGGCTGGTTCGGGTGAAAGTTTTTGTCAGTCTAGTTCACGCCAAATCTTGTAGGCGGGTGGAGGGAAAAAATGGCAGCTTCATGCCGCCAAGTATATATAAAGGGGGTGTTCACGTGAACACCCTTTGTGCGAATGGCATGTTCACACGAACCAGTTTAGGTGGCTTATGTGGTTTTTCGGGCGAAGGGTTTTTGCATAAATGGGGTGTTTTCCTAAACACCCCTAATTTCCCACCCTTCCTAAACTCTCACTCACATTTTTTAACAATAAGTGGGACACACTATTTTTTCCCACTTAACAACTAACAACTAATTATTAATCTATACATCCACTCTAGTGATGGTGTAAACTTAAAAATTTCCAAACGATACTCATTTTTAGTTAATAGTGGTTAATCCTAAAAGGAACGATAACCAGATCGTACCAAGCCAAGAACACAGATGCTAATCAAACACCATGATAAATAAGATGAAAGTAATTTACCAAAATAACTTTTCATAAAACTTTCTAAACAAATGAGCAGAAATATCATATATTATTATGGAACTCAATGCAATACAATGAGAATGGGCCTTGCTTAAATAGGAAACGAATAACAATATAAGAACCAGTCAAGGTCGTAGATCAATCCATAAATCAAGGATATAACTATTCATCAAAGAACTAGTCAAGACCATAGATTTAGGAGAGAACTAGACATCAAGGATCTAGTCAATACCATAGATCAAGGAAAGAACTATACCTAACAACTAGATAATATCTCCTAATATATAAATAAGATAAAAGAAATATCCACACACATAAGTGGGTGAGGATAAATACAATAAAGGTAAATAAAGTACCTAGGTGAACATGAGCTAAGGTAAATACCTACTCTAACAGATCCTAAGAAATAAAATTTAAATTTTCTTGAACTATAACTAACTAATTTTTGAAACATCCACATCGATATGAATTTTTTTTATGTCTTGCAACATTCCTATCCACATTATCCATATAGTTTTAGTCTACCTTTGAAGGGTTTAAATATTCATATCATTTTAGTGTAAGATAATCCTTCATGAAATTATTCCATGGAAATGAATGTTGAATCTTACATAGAAATACATTTATACAAAAATCTGATACTCCATATCTTCAATAATTCCTGTATGGAAAACTATGTGTGTCCAATTTTGTTTTTAGTCTATAATTTCTCTACGGAAAACTGTATGCATTCAATTTCATTAAAAGGAAATTCCTGCAACTAAAAAATGATTTCGTTTTTATTCCCTCTTTTATATTGCCATTGAAAGAGAAAAAGAATATGTATATATTTCACACATACAATTAGGGCTGTGTTTTTCTGAAGAATACTATATTGATGCAGTAGTTCCTTATGTTTTTAGGGCTGTGTTTTGCTGAAAATTTATTTCAACCTTATGTTTTGATAGGATTGAAATCTTAAATTCATGCATTCATTTTCTAAATTATTTAAATATCTAATTTCATTTTTTACTTATTTGATATGTGCACTAATATGTTAAAATGAATTTTAGAATTTAGTTATTCTACAAAACATTATGGTGAGTACAAATACTTTGGACCCTCGTACAACTCATTTATATGGGCTACACATGCCTTGCTCGGTACCAGGAGATAGGACTTGCTGATGGATTATTTTCAGAAGAAGCACTCCTATCACGTCCCAAGTTGGACATTAGACTGAGTATACAAAAGGATTTTAAAGTTGCCTAACGAGTGACCGTCCCGTAATTATATCCTCACTTTTTAGTGAAGTTATATGTTGCCCTCGCGTATTTCCATTTTTTTTCAAATTTATTGGAGTACAATGAGGACTAGGAACTCGTTAATCATCCCAATATCTCATGATGCAACAACATGGACATTATCTATGAAGAAATTTCATTGCAAAGAATATTTTTTTAGAAAGCAATTTGTGATTCATATTGTCTTTCATAGAAGAAAAAAACTTAGTAAAACAGAGATAAAAGAGGACATCATGAAAAAGTTTGGTGTTGTTGAACCTCGGACGATTTTCCTTTCAGAGTTCAAAACAAAAAAGCCTACTCAAGAGGTTTTGGTCTGATTTATGATACTATTCAACATGCAATTCAATATGAACCAGGAACAAAGATGATTCAAAATGGGATTCATGTTCAAAATCCAAAATTGAAGAAAGACTGTCCAAATAGAGCTACAAAAATCCTTCATGAAATTATTCCATGGAAATGAATGTTGAATCTTACATAGAAATACATTTATACAAAAATCTGATACTCCATATCTTCAATAATTCCTGTATGGAAAACTATGTGTGTCCAATTTTGTTTTTAGTCTATAATTTCTCTACGGAAAACTGTATGCATTCAATTTCATTAAAAGGAAATTCCTGCAACTAAAAAATGATTTCGTTTTTATTCCCTCTTTTATATTGCCATTGAAAGAGAAAAAGAATATGTATATATTTCACACATACAATTAGGGCTGTGTTTTTCTGAAGAATACTATATTGATGCAGTAGTTCCTTATGTTTTTAGGGCTGTGTTTTGCTGAAAATTTATTTCAACCTTATGTTTTGATAGGATTGAAATCTTAAATTCATGCATTCATTTTCTAAATTATTTAAATATCTAATTTCATTTTTTACTTATTTGATATGTGCACTAATATGTTAAAATGAATTTTAGAATTTAGTTATTCTACAAAACATTATGGTGAGTACAAATACTTTGGACCCTCGTACAACTCATTTATATGGGCTACACATGCCTTGCTCGGTACCAGGAGATAGGACTTGCTGATGGATTATTTTCAGAAGAAGCACTCCTATCACGTCCCAAGTTGGACATTAGACTGAGTATACAAAAGGATTTTAAAGTTGCCTAACGAGTGACCGTCCCGTAATTATATCCTCACTTTTTAGTGAAGTTATATGTTGCCCTCGCGTATTTCCATTTTTTTCAAATTTATTGGAGTACAATGAGGACTAGGAACTCGTTAATCATCCCAATATCTCATGATGCAACAACATGGACATTATCTATGAAGAAATTTCATTGCAAAGAATATTTTTTTAGAAAGCAATTTGTGATTCATATTGTCTTTCATAGAAGAAAAAAACTTAGTAAAACAGAGATAAAAGAGGACATCATGAAAAAGTTTGGTGTTGTTGAACCTCGGACGATTTTCCTTTCAGAGTTCAAAACAAAAAAGCCTACTCAAGAGGTTTTGGTCTGATTTATGATACTATTCAACATGCAATTCAATATGAACCAGGAACAAAGATGATTCAAAATGGGATTCATGTTCAAAATCCAAAATTGAAGAAAGACTGTCCAAATAGAGCTACAAAAATCCTTCATGAAATTATTCCATGGAAATGAATGCTGAAGCTTACATAGAAATACATTTATATGGAAATTTGATACTCCATATCTTCAATAATTCCTGTATGGAAAACTATGTGTGTCCAATTCTATTTTTAGTCTATAATTTCTCTATGGAAAACTGTATGCATTCAATTTCATTAAAAGGAAATTCCTGCAACTAAAAAATGATTTTGTTTTTATTCCCTCTTTTATACTGCCATTGAAATACAAAAAGAATATGTATATATTTCACACATACAATTAGGGTTGTGTTTTTCTGAAGAATACTATATTGATGCAATAGTTCCTTATGTTTTTAGGGCTATGTTTTGCCGAAAATTTATTTCAACCTTAGGTTTTGATAGGATTGAAATCTTAAATTCATGAATTCATTTTCTAAATTCTTTAAATATCTAATTTAATTTTTTACTTATTTGATATGTGCACTAATATGTTAAAATGAATTTTATAATTTAGTTATTCTACAAAACATTATGGTGAGTACAAATACTTTGGACCCTCGTACAACTCATTTATATGGGCTACACGTGCCTTGCTCGGTACCAGGAGATAGGACTTGCTAATGGATTATTTTCAGAAGAAGCACTCCTATCACATCCCAAGTTGGACGTTAGACTAAGTATATGAAAGGATTTTAAAGTTGCCTAACGAGTGACCTTCCCGTAATTATATCCTCACTTTTAAGTTGAAGTTATATGTTGCCCTCACGTATTTCCATTTTTTTCAAATGTATTGGAGTACAATGAGGACTAGGAACTCGTCAATCATCCCAATATATCGTGATGCACCAACATGGACATTATCTATGAAGAAATTTCATTGCAAAGAATAGTTTTTTAGAAAGCAATTTGTGATTCATACTGTCTTTCATAGAAGAAAAACACTTAGTACAACAGAGATAAAAGAGGACCTCATGAAAAACACTTAGGACATCAACTCAACAGACACTTTATGCAGAAAGGCATGAAGAAATAAACAGATGAAGAAGACAAATATATCAAGAGAAAAAAGAAGAGATAAATAGAAAGAAAAGAGAAAGGTATCATGCATGAAGAGAAGAAATAAATAGGATAAGAAGACAACTATATGAATCAAGGACTGAGTTGTTTGACATTAATTTCACACTGACATAACTCGAAGGGAAACAAAATGAATTTACAGTAGCACCTCCATTACATCCCCAGGTGACAACTTGTCATAATGCTTCTATTCATTCCTTGACTACCCATTATAATGTTGGCATTAACAATGAAGAATAAATTTATCAAAGAGGTAGAGGCCAATATAATTTCCATCAAGTGTATAGCCATCTGTGCCCTCAATAAATTGGAAGTGAACCTTCAAGTGCAAAAAATCTACACTCCCTAATGTTGTAGTGCCCTCAAATACATCCTCATGTTCCCATTAACAACCTTCTGAATCCCACAATCAAAGAAAGGAATTTTGAGCTACAAGACATCACGATGACTCATACAACATGTGATTTTTCCAATTCTCAAGAATCACGAGTAATATTATCGTCTAACCTTATGTCTATTCAAAGGTCATTCTACATGAGACTAGATAACCTCGCAAACATGCCAGTGTGCACTATTTCTAAAGAGGCATACCTAGGAATCAAAGTCAAAATCACAGCCACAGGACCAATTTTTACAAGATGCTACTCTGAACGTAATGGTCATCACTTTTCATCATGGAATAATATGAACCCTGGTGTCTAACATCATGTCTTGGGCATTCTCACACAAGCTGAAGAGATTCTCATTGCTCATAGTCAATCCCATAATGCAAGTAAGCCATGCACGAGGAGGCCGGTACAACTATAGGGGGCACACTATAACATTTCCGCAAGACATAACTTTGATTGTTGCTTATCTTCCTTGGCGTGTTTGGGACCTTGATATTCTTATCATTAGAAGACATGGAAGTCATTCAAAAAACTATGATTGTCTGGTAAAGAGATCTCATGTATTGGATGCCCTCTGATATAAAATATATAATGATAGGTACTACAAGGATGTTCAATTATGTAATATTGCCATTTCTAAACTACCTGAAGAAGAAATGGACATATCTCAAAGCCTCCAATTTGTTGAGTTGAATTGATGACAATCAAAATGTCAAACACTTTGTTGAAGACCCCACTACATCAAATTTTGAATAACTTCAGCAGTAACCATCATCTTTTGTAATAAGAATGTGAAACACACACCATGAAATGGAAGAGATAAGAAATATTATTGAAAATGGAGGACCAGGTGCCATTGACATAATTGATTGGCCTACTATTGGACTATCTCCAGTTAACGAATATAATACTAAAGGTTTATTTGACATGGCCTTCCCAACATTATTTTCAAGTGGTGAAGCTGAATGGTTGCAACTTCGAATAAAAAAGTTACGTATACATGAATATGATTTGCACTTGATTAAATACCATGACAAAATATTTGGTGCCCATCCAATATTCAGGTATTTCTTGTTGAACCTTATGTTGAGGCACCGAACCCAATCCACTGCATCATTATTTGTGAAGAAAAATGTGGGTGACAACATACCAACTATTATTCAAGATCTCTACCACCACCTTCGAGATATGCCAGATGACAAACTTCCTGAGAAAGTAATGCGTTATGCAACCAAAATTAGAGGTACTAGGGCCTATTGGACAACATGTAAGAATGAGTTAATGGACATGATTACACAATTAGGGTGTCCAACATTCTTCATTACATTAAGCATTCTAGATACCAAATGGCCAAACCTGCATCAAGTCATGCCTAGCTCACATCTAAGTAATGTTGTAGAGAGCTACCACTTGCGGATTAAAAATATAATTACGAATCTGCATATTGTTGCTATGTATATGCATCATCACTTCAAGATTTTCATTGATGAGGTCCTCATCAAGCACTTTGATACAACTGAAATTTGGTCAAGGTATCCTCTTTCTTCTTCCCAATCACATCAAATTATATTGCATTGAATTAGACGCAAAACTCATATATATTCATTATGTGTGACACTTATATGTAACTACTACCTATGTCCATTTCTTACAGGAATGAATGGCAGCATCAATCATCTGTTCATAGAAATATGGTAGTTTGGCTAAAGGATACTCCAGGTGTTGAAAATATGGATTGGAATGATCCATAGTAACTTGCAAAAGTAAGGGCATATTATGATAATTTTATTAATGCATGGAATCCAAGAGACGAGAGTCAAAGGAATAACCATTTTTCAAGATCTACCAATGATGACACTTGTTTGATGGACACATTCCAAATAATGCAGTGTGATATAAGACATGATTATGAAGAAATTGTAAATCCTGTTGAAAGACACACAAAGTGCACATTGGACACATGCCTATGAAAAAAAGGGTCCACAAATGTTTGTCGATATAAAGCTCCTTGGGAGTTGAAGACAAAATCAAATTTTTTTGTAGATGAATATGGCCAAAAAAAATATCTTCCTGCATGCGATGATGACAGAATCAATGTATATAATCCCAATATACTTTCACTTTGGAGGGAAAACATAGATTTTCAACCCATCCTTTCCCACTGAGGAGTTTTGAATTACATTGCAAAGTATGTTGCAAAAGCAGAAAAAAGTTCAGAGAGTTATCATGACATGCTAATGCTAGATGTCGCTGCCAAGCATTCCCAAGACCTAGCATTATGCGCATACCAAAAAGTCCTTACAGACACAATAGTAGAGTGTGAAATTGGTGCATAAGAAACATGTCATATGTTGTTGAAGCTACCACTTGTGGAGTGTAGCAGAAATTTTATTACACTTAGTGTTGGCCGAAGGGTATATAGATGTGTCCAACTAAACATTGATGACGATTCAAATGATTCTAATTTCCTACATGCGTACATTCATCGCCGTTCACAACTAGAAAATATTGCAATGTTGGATGTTAGTAGGTCATGGTCTTATTCTCCGAAACATAAAAAAGAACAATGGAAAATTCTACATCCACAAGCTATAGTGCGCGTATGGCCAAGATTTTACTCCATCCTTGATGAAGAATTAGATGAATATGTGGAATTTTGTTGGAGTGAAATCCTCCTATATAAACCCTTTTGAAACATTTGTGTTGATATCGACATCAAAAATGAATAAATAATTCACTTCTAGAAATCTATAAGGGGTACATACAATGCTTGGCACATTGATTGCATGCAAACATCACCAAAATTTGATGATGCAACTGAAGATAATGTCGAAGAAAACCCATAGGCAGGCCCTTCAAATATGGATGAATGGGAACTCATGTCTACATTGGCCCCACATAATGACATGTAATTTTCATATATCGAGTTGCTTGGTCATCGTGATTATGATCTGGACCATGATTGGAGCCAACATTCTATACTAGCACCATTACATGATACTTGTGTACATTTTCTAGAAAATATTCATTCCTCCATTCCAATAACCAATAACACTCTAGAACACCTCAACCATATACACAATTTATCTGTAAAACAACACATTACATATTACAAGGTCGTGGGTCATTGCAACCATGTAGGAAATCTGGAGCCACTCAAAATGATTATTCAAGGAACAACTGGGACTGGTAAATCATATTTGATCCAGTGTATAAGGAACAACTTGGACTCTCAATCAATAAATGGAAAAAGCCCTTTTTTCTCCTTACTCCTACAGGTGTTGTTGCTTTCAACATACAAGGAAGAACAATACATAGTGGCTTTAGAATCCTGATTAGGGATGTCCATGCTTTAAAAGGACAAACACTGGCAGTGTTTCAAGAAGAAATGAAACACGTAAGTTACATTCTCATATATGAGATGAGTTTTTTAGGGCCCAAATTGTTCAAAAACATCAACGATTGACTCCAACAAGCATTCCCATCACATGCGACCAAACCATTTGGTGGTAGATCGATGATTCTTGCTAGAGATCTTGTTCAACTACCTCCTGTGAAGGACGTCCCATTATATGTCAGTAAGCTTGCATCATGTTTCAACCCTCCAAAATTTCTTAATTATTTAATAGGTTTCTTTCTTTTACAATGATCATGGTTACTTGGCATCATCTCCACTTGTAATGGTCTTTTTACACTGCTTCCAGGAAACACAATAGGGAGAAGGATTTTGGACACTTTAAACATTTTCGTTACCTTAGATGTAATATTTCAACAAGGAAGTGATCCACAACAAATCATCTTCCGCACGATCTTGAAAAGCATTAGAAATGTTGAACCTATTTTCCATGATTAGGAAACACTCATGAAACAGATAAATGCTTACTTCAGCCAGGGTAAAAGAGAATCCTTTGATTTAGAAATCCACTTATATGAAACTAACAAATTTGTTCATCTGCGTAAAAAACACATGCTCAAGTCTTTATCTAGGCCAATCACTCAGAGTGTTGCTGAATATACAAGGCACTCAAGATTAGAAGATGGAGATGATGACCAATTGGAAAATGAGGTCCTCCTTTGTATAGGTCAACATGTTATGTTACTCTGTAACCTTTGTGTTGAAGCTGGATTAGTTAATGGTTCTATTGGTACTATACAGGACATTATCTGCATCATTGGCTCCAAACCACCCAACTTTCCCATGTCTATAATAGTACAATTTGATAACTACACAGGTCCTGCATGGGACACCATAAATCCTAAATCCATTCCTATATTACTAGTAATAAGAGGAAATTTCAAACAAGTGCTGCTAAAAATGGCTTGGGCCCTTACCATACACAAGTCTCAAGGATTAACTTTACCTAAAGCAACTGTTGATATTAGAGATGATGAGAAACCGAGGTTGACTTTCATGGCATTTTCCCAAGTTAGGTCCATTGACCATCTGAGAATATCTCCCCTTTTAGTTTTGAGCGCTACTTAGAAATCAAAACAACCAGGAATGTAAAAAAATATTTCTAGAAGAGAAACACCTACGGATGTTGTCAGTAATTGATGCTAACAAGTATCTCTTTCCTCATTATAAGTAAATTACATTTTCCCATTATTTCCAAGCAATCTCTTTATCGCTAAGTTACTTTACATGAATGTATGTGAAACTAATTAGAAATTACATTTTCATCCAGTGCATCACATCAACAATAGATATATCTAGTTCTTAAGCCTTTTTTGACATTCAAATACAGGTTATCACCATCTACTTACCCGTAATGTAATCATGTTTCCATTTATTAAGCATCCACACTATGATGTTAACTACAGACTTTTTCATTGCAGGAACTCTCTATCACAGATAACCTCTAGCAAGTTCAAGTGGTGCCCAAACCTTTCAGAGCCAACATATTTTACATGCTAGCTCATGGATTACTGTCTCTTAAAACTTTACTAATATTTTGCAACTCCAAACATCTTAAAATTACTAATTTACTGCATTCAAATACTCCTCCAATATGCCTATCAGCCTCTCACAAGCACCAGTGGATGCTTTTGCTAGTATCTAAATAAGATAAAAGAAATATCCACACACATAAGTGGGTGAGGATAAATACAATAAAGGTAAATAAAGTACCTAGGTGAACATGAGCTAAGGTAAATACCTACTCTAACAGATCCTAAGAAATAAAATTTAAATTTTCTTGAACTATAACTAACTAATTTTTGAAACATCCACATCTATATGAATTTTTTTATGTCTTGCAACATTCCTATCCACATTATCCATATAGTTTTAGTCTACCTTTGAAGTTTTTAAATCTTCATATCATTTTAGTGCAAGACAATCCTTCAT